>JBBPJJ010001061.1:0-11716 GCA_038088635.1 Veloboletus limbatus
ATGAGGTTGTCTTCCAAAAGTGCCCTTGTGGTGTGGATGCAGGGCCCAGCAGCCCTTCCTGCCCACACTTGGGCCTCCTTACTTCTGGCCCCTTTGCTGCCAATGCCCCCTTATCAACCTCATATACTGCTAATGATATGGGAAGTACATAAGATGAGATGGTATGGAGGTTTGTATGAGATTGAAAGATGGGTGGATGCTGAATAATATATGATCATTTGGAAGGAAGAACTGCCTTAAAGCATACAGAAATATGAAATTCCAGGAGATGATAATATCTTTCAACAAGATAATGACCTACAATATACCTCTAGAAGAGCATACAGATGGTTTCAAGAGTAGGAGATCATACTTTGGGTTGATCTGCACAATCTCCAAACTTTAACCCCATTGAAAACACTTATAATCACCTTACAAATTATCATTTGGCTTCTAGAAGTGCTTTTACAGAAGTTGATTAATTATGGGAAAGAGTAGTGGTAGAGTAGGGGAAGACTTCTGTGGAACAATGTCAAATATAAACAGAAAGCATGTCTAAAAGAGTTGAAACAGTTATTAAGGCCAAGAAAGCTGAAATCAAGTACTAGATAGTTGAATTTTGGTAAAGTCAAAAACTGTCCACATGACATGTCATTTTAAAATAGCTGCCATTTTCTCAACTGATCCATATCTCTTGATTTATGGACAGATAGAAGGCCAAGAGTAGGTACTATATTTGATATCTACATTTAGTTAGGCTGGAATTAGGGGTTATTGGGTTTAGTGACATTGAATGCAAAATGTGCAAACATGCAGACAGTTGTTTGAGCCACTGTACATGCCCAGTTGTACCATGAAGCTTATTTCCATGGGCACCTTACTGTGCAAAAAGTGCATTTGAATCCAGTAGGATGAGGATGCTATCCTTTTTCATGACACCTGTTCTAACATGAACTTCCTATCCTTTCATACCAATCCACCTGACACTATGTATTGGATATCCACTCCGCCTGTCCACAATGCACATACTCTCTCCCTGGTTGCAGTCGACCATGACCTCCTATACCAATGATTAGGACATGCCTCAAAAGAGGTACTTTGCACTGCAAAGTGTCACACATCCAATTTCCTGGACATCCCTATTCTGGAGCAGCCTGACTTATGTCAAGGTTGCCAACTGGGCAAACAGCCCAACCATCCTTTTCCTCATAGCAAGATTTGGGCTACTGCTCCCTTTGAGTTGATCCACTGTGATCTCAAATCGTTTGAGGTTGCCAGCTAAATGAAGAAGCATTACACTGCCATGTTCTACGATGACTACATATCCTCAGGCTGGGTTTCCTGCCTTGCGACAAAGGATCAGGCCCTTCAGGTCACCAGGCAGTTCTTCACCCATGTGTGACCTCAATTCAATGCCAACATTAAATATTGGTGCTCTGATGCAAGAGGAGAATTCACCTCCAAAGCATTCACTGAATTCCTTCGGGGTAACAGTGTACACATTCACCAATCTGCTCCCTATGCTCACCAGCAGAATGGACATGCAGAGCATTTCATACACACACTGGTGGACAAGACTCAGGCCATGTGCCTTGATGCCTGCCTATCCCCTTCCTTCTGGCAATTTGCCCTTGAGTATGTGGCTCACGTTTAGAACCACACCCCTAATGCTTGTCTCCAGTGGAAAACGCCCCATGAGCTGCTATACAGGTGAAAGCCCTCTATATCCTATCTTTGAGTTTTTGGAGGCAGTGCTTATGTGCACATTCCTAACAAAACCCGCAAGGGTAAGCTTGCCCCTAAATCCAAGATGATGACATACCTTAGTGTAGCTCATGGCAGTGACAGAAACTACCTATTCCTCCAGAGCAAATCTGCTCCCTTCATTGCTGCACATGCTGTCTTCAACGAGCATTACTTCTCTCATTGTGAGTGCATGAGACCTTCTGGTCTGGTATCTCACCGTTTGCCTTTACATTGGCATAAGGAAGACCTGGATCTTGATTCCAGTTCCATCCAATTTGATGATGATATAGCCCTGCTCATTTTTGTCCCTGACCTGCTGCAGATGAGCATCTGCCTCCTGCAGATCCTGCTCTGGTCACTTCTCCTTGTGCACCTCGTCCTCCTCTGGCTGTGCCCCCTGCTCCTTGTTGCAGTAAGCATCAATGCTGCCTGCCTACCAGGCTGGACAACATCTATGGCAAACAATGCCACCCTCTACAACAGCTCAAGGAGATTGAGTGTGATACCACTTGATGAGACATTGTCCAACCAGATCCCTCTGCCTCCTCTGATCCCTCTGTCGATGCTCCGGGTGAGCCCTCTGTGGTGCCCGATGAAGTAGTGTTGCCGCGACTCGGCTTGGCTCGGCTACGGCTCGACTTTGCTGACTTAGTGAGCGGCTTCGACTTCATGTGACATCGGCTCTGTCCAGCTCGGTTAGTCGACCAAGCCAGCTTCAAGTCGGGGGTTAGCGTGTGCAGTCAATTAATGTATCAACTGCTATTCTTTTCCGAATCCCAATTAGCCACACTCCCACTCGTGCTCCATGGTCACCCTAGCCGGCTTAAGCCGATCAGTGGCGGCACCACCTGCCACTCAAACGCACCCATTGGTACACCATTCTCACAACTGCTCATTTACGCTTGAATTCCACCCTCACTCGTTGGCCTCCACCCCCACTTGTCCCCGTTTGTTGGTACACCACCTCGCACCTCCTTGTTTCCGTCCGAACGGTGCTGACGTCACGCGCGAGTATGGTTGTGGGTTGTGATTTGCTACACTGGCGGTCCAACCAACTTAATTGTAACCAACAGACTCACTCGCAACCCAACAAACGCATTCGCGACCCAACCGGCTCAATTGCAACCTAATGGACTCGATTGCGACCCAATCGGCATGTTCACAACCCACCAGACTTAATTGCGACCCACCAACTCGATCATGACCCAACTGGAACGTTCACAATCCAACAGATACCAAATGGACTCACTCACGATGCAACCGGCACGTTTACAACCCAACTGGCCCACTCGCGATGCAACCAACTCGATCACCACCCAGCCAACTCACAACCAACTTGTTCGCGACTCAATCAGCTCAATCGCAATCCAACCAACTCAATTGCGATCCAGCCAATTTGATTGCTATCCAGCGGGCTTAATCACGACCCAACTGGTGCGTTCATAACCCAACGGACCCAGTTGCGACCCAACCAACCTGATCGCGACCCAACCTCAATTGCGACCCAGCCAGCTCAATTGCTACCCAACAGGCTTGGTCACGACCTAACCAGCACATTCACAACCACCTGAACTCACTCGCGACGGAACCTGCTCGATCATGAACTGACGGACTCGATTGCGACACAGCAGACATGTTCACAACCCAGCAGACTCGCGACCCAACTGGCTCAATCGCTACCCAACCGGCATGTTCGCAACCCAACGGACACACTCGCGACGCAACCAACTCGATCACCACCCAGCCCACTCGCCACCAACTCGTTTGCGACCCAACCAGCTCAATCGCGACCCAACCAGTGTGATCGCTACCCAACGGGCTCAGTCACACCACAATCGACACGTTCACAGCCCAACAAAGTCATTTGTGATCCAACCAGCTCGAGCACGACCCAACGGACTCAATTGCGATGCAGCCAGCATGTTCACAACCCAACGGACTCACTCGTGACGCAACCAGCGCCATCGGTACCCAACGAGTTTGATCACACCCCAACCGACACGTTCACAACCCAACGAACTCACTCGCGATGCAACCAGTTCGATCACGACCCAACAGACTCAACTGCAACGCAACCGGCACTTTCACAACCCAATGGACTCGTGACCCACCCAGCTCGATCGCCATCCAACCAACTCCCAACCAACTCGTTCGTGACCCGACCAACTCAATCGCCACCCTATGGACTCACTCACGACCCAACCAGCTCAATCGCAACCCAACCAACCCAATCACGACCTTGGCAACGGTTTGGAACGTTCACAACGGACTTACTCGTGCCCCAATCAGCTTGATCACCACGCAATGGACCACCCTCATGCACTATAATGTACTCAATACTTGTACTTGTACATTCATTAGACAATTAAACAAAATCCTTAAAATTATCCACTGGGTGATCAGCTAGTCGACTGGAAGTCGAAAGTCGCAGCTAACCGAGCCGATTGAGTCGGTTATAATAATTACGGCTTGACTTTTCACGGTTCAGCTAAACTGCACACTCGGTTACAATTTGAGTCAGCTATGAGTTGGAGTTGTGGCAACACTACGATGAAGCTGACTCTGAGGAACTCATCGAATGCCTAGTTTGGGCAGGAGGAGATGAGCTGGCTCAGTTTTTACTCAATAATGCCATCCCTATGGATGATCACCACCACACATCAGTAAACTATCGTGAATGGTCATACTGCATCAGCAATCCAGAAAGTAGCTGTGCAGGACTGCACAGTGCCTACAGTAATGTACAGCAATATAGTTAGGTCCTTGCTGTACACTTATGAGACAGATATGTCACAATTCAAGCCGCACTGTACAATCTCTGTGCACTTGGCTAATCTCACCTAATATAGACAGATCTGTACTAATCCTCAGGAATCTGACAATCCTATATATATCAACAGTCTGTATGGTACTTGTGCACGTGTACATTACTCTAGGGGGCTCGTCATCTGTACAGTACAGTATTAATTATTATCTTTGTACACTACTGTACAGATTCACACTGGCTTGTAACGATCATAACAAATTGTCATTTCAAAAGGAGATTACACTGGCAATGTACTAGTATAATAATAATCAGTCGAGGAGAATCAGTGCTTTGTCGTCATCAGTGTTTGTGACTACCATCTTTGAGTAGCCAGTCCTACCAATCAGTCAAACAACGGCTCAGATGTTGAGGAGAATATACATACATCCCAATTGCCGCCCACTCCTCAAACATCTTATCCAGCTTCTCTCCATGGTAAGCATCTGCCACAAGTTGCACAAGGCTATGTTGCACTTTGTCATATGATATTTTGAGCTGGTTGACGTCGAGCTTTGAGTTATGTGGAATATAACCATGGTTCACAAAGATATCCAGGACAACCCATACCTGACCACGTTTTAGCATGAAAATGACTACTAGTAAGGAAATTACTTACAAATGAAGCGGCGAGTATGAGGCCCTTGTATGGAACGTGCTCCTGGAATTCCGGGAATTGGTGCAGAGACTTTGAAGTATTTGAGTAAAAGAGACTGAGGCAGACATGCTTGAGGGCTTTGTGTGCAAAGTTGCTCGTTTTCCCCTAATCAATTAATCAGTAACAATATTGTGCAAGACAGAAGATAACTTACACATTCATCTGGCTCACCATGCAGGAAAAGCCAGTCACTGAGTAATGCTTTTGCTCGGTCACGAACAGCTTTGTAATGCTCAGCATCTGTCTTTGCACTTGACGGAGGGTTGCACAGGTAGGATCTGGGCGACGAACTTCTTGACTTCACAGCGGAACATGGAGATGTCATTGTAAAGCTGAAATGTGTCAGTGTCATCTTCATATATAAATATCTGACATACTAGCCTAGCCATGTCTCTCTTGTACTTCGGGTAGTAATCTGTCAATATGTAAGCACACAAAACGATCAAAAATATAGTACCTATGAGCTTCGACTTCAAGCTTGTTGTCCTGGTAATATGCAAGCACCTCGAATAGACACTCTTGACACGGTCCATCTATTGCATCTGCAAGGAAAGGAAAAGCATTATTCACTGGGGTATGCAGCTGCATGCGAGCTTTTGCAAAGTCGAGAAGCTTTGTCCAAAGCGGCGGGAAGAATGCAAGGGTAGTTGGTTTGACTGGTTTGGTTCCCCTTGGGTCAACAGACCACTGACCCTCTCGACCCCCAGGTTGATTTGCTGCTGGTTCATTGGTGGAATCATCAGGCTCTTCACCTAGAGATGACTCGTGCAACTCCAAATGTTCTCTCAGGGATGGGTCTTGTCTAGGCCTCTTGTGTCTCCCTATGCCGTTCGAATGGACATTATCAAGATAAGTGGGCAATGGTGGTTGACGACACCTGTTCACAGATTGGTGATGCCTAAACAGGTCATACTCAACTCCCACCTGAAAATGCATCAATTAAAATAGAAACTAAGTAATTGTTTGAACATACCATTTTATTACCGGGACGGTGAGATCCCATAGCCCGAGATTCATCAACTGGATCCTTGGAAATGGAGTTCGAACGGGAGGGAGGTGGCGATAGGGGTGCTCGCTGTTGTATCCCAGTTTGGAGATGAGACTGAGACAGTGCACGAGGCTCGCAAAGTTGGGTGTGGTGACATGATTGCATGGAGAGATATGGAGGGCAAGGCGGTAGGGGAGCTTGCTGGTTTGTGCGGTCTTGGGTAGCATCGTTTCCAGCATTTGAATGCCATTGGAGTTGTCTGGTCGAGGATTGCTGGGATTGACTGAGAGGACAAAGGTCATCTGCTTGCTGGAGCTGGCTCGGTAAGGAGTGAGGTTGGAAAGCCTGTTGAGAGTGATTAGATCGAGCTACTTGAGGTGCTGCCAGTCAATCGTCATAGTCATCGCGAATTATATGCTCATCTTCACAAATCATGAAAACATGAGTAGTGTGACAACTGACAAGACTAGAATGAAACAAGCATCACCTAGATCAATAGGGACATCTCCCTGAGTTGAAGCACCAGCATACAGGTTGTCGTCACTGAGATAGCTCAACCACATGACATATGTATGTTTGCTACCAAGTCCCTTATCCTCTGTTTGCACATCTGACATCCTGTCGTCTTCCTCATGTCCCTTGTCTTCCTTGTCTTCCTTGTCTTCCTCATCTTCCCCATCTTCCTCGCACTCTTCCTCTTTGTCTTCCTTTTCTTCTATATCAGACAATTCCAGGAGAGCCTCATGGTTATCTTCTTCTTCAGATGATGATAGCGGAGAGGAATGGCCAACGTCAGACACATCCAATTGAGCAGCAGTGTGTGCTTGTGATTGTTGAGATTCACAGGGAGTGGGGCAAGAGAACAGAGCTGAGGTGTTGGATTTCAAGGCTGAAGAGCATGGAGGTTGTAGAGCATGTGCAGGGTAATGATCCAGGATTGAACCAGAAACAGCACCCTGTGCCTTCTTACTACTGCCCAAAGCCTTCCCTGTAGCATTCGTTGAGCCAATTGAACTCCTTTCATCTTGATCTTGTTCAAAGTTGGCAATTGACTGAGAACCAACAAATGTTGGAACAGGTGTCGGAACTTGAAAGCCAAATTGACCGTCAGTTGCGGCAGCCACGGGGACTGGCAGCACCATCTGCACCATGGGAACTAATGGAGGTGGAGCCACTGAGGCCTCTGTGGACATAGATCAATTTTCTATCAGTAATAAGACTAAAAAAAAGTCATACTTTATTCTTTGAAATGTTGTCAGAATAATGAGGTGCCTTCCTCCGTGGATGAGGAGTTGGAGCCATGAAATTGATGGGCTCATTGTCTGGCAGACCGACCTGCTGCCTGGGTGGCTGATGTGGTGTCTCAATAGCAACAGCAGTCCTTTCTAATTGAGCTGCATGCCCGCCATGACCAGCAGTCACCTGTTTTGAGCATTGTGGGGAGGTATGGCCAGGGCCAGATGGCTATGGAGGATCTTGCACAGCAGGTGGCTTTTTGCGACATTGCCCAGCCATCACTATTGAGATGGTGTGAGGAAGGAAAACCTCACTGACTCGAGGGTTCTCCCTTTGAGAAGTGAGGTCTTAAAAGGCATAACTTGAATAATGCAGTGCATGGCCTGCCGGAATGGAGAGTAATTGCCGGTGGAGCATGCAGAGATGGTTGCGCTTGTTGGCCAGCTTGAAGCTTGACCCGGAGTGAGATGTAAACTGTGTGTCAAACTTGAAGTGCACAAATATTAGTGCACCAATCTTCGAGTAATTATGGAGTGTACATAGCTAAATTCTATCACAAACACACCACTCTTCAATGGTGCACATCAGTGAAGGTAACTGGCTAACTGACTTTAGTTACGAAGAAACATATATCACGATGCATGCCCTACACCGTACCACATAAATGTTTGTAACTAAGCCCCACCCTTTGAACTAGGAACAGATTGTTAACGATGCAGTGACGGCGAAGCTGCGTCTTTATTGTCGGCACCAGTGTCTCTTGGCTGCATCTAAGGGAGAGAAGGGGTGATGAAGCCTGAGGGCCACTGACGGTGCCATGGTGAAGTCCTTTTCATTGTTGGCATCAGTGACTGATGCTGGTGGGGATTGATGAGGGAAAGCCGTCACATTTGGTCCAGCATTCTGCAGGTAAGAGGAAAGGGAGTGGGTTGTATACTGTCCACCGGGCATCATATGCCCAATGGACGATCCTGCTGTCCCTTATTGGTTAACACTTCAGGCCCATTGGCAGACGGTGTATGTGCTAGCAGCACGCTTGCACTCATGAGGGGGAGATTGAGACTGCCTATACTTGTGGCAGTGTTGGCAGCCTATTCCTGACTACTCAATGACTGCGTTTGCTGCACAGGCAGTGCAACACCATTCCACTGACGCCCTCATGCAAGCTTCAGGTTCAAGCAGTCAACATATTGGGTGGACGGGGATGCATGTAGGCAGTATTGGTGATCATATAGTCATTGATGGGAATGTGGTATCCATTGAGCGGTATCGGGACTGGCTGAGGCACGTCTGCTTTCTGGCGCACTGGCAAACCAGTTAGCAATGCAAGTGGTTGGAACTCAGTGACCGGGGAAGATGTTGAATCAGAAAGGTGTTGATTAGTCCCATTGACCACTGTGCTCTTCATGACATTCCTATTTGGCGTAGATGCCAGTTTCACTAAATGTGTGTCAGAAGGTGGGCATACAGGAGATGGAGAACCACCAATGGCACTGTTCACTGAAATGGTGGGCAAAGCTGTAACATGCAGAGGGGGTGTCTGAGACAGTGGCATTGGCAGAATCATGTTCATTATCTGGGGTGGTCTGGGGGGTTGCAAAGCTGTAGTGTGGGAGATACGGGGAGTAGTGGATTGGGGCTGCAGTGCCTTCATGTGTGTTTACATCGCGATAGGGACACCATTAGGAACTGCAGAGAGGGACACCAAAGTCATTTGCCATGATGGAGCAAGCAGTGAAATGCTGTTCGCGAACGCATGTGAACCAGTCCTAACTTGAAATGGGAGGACCGATTGCTGACAGCCTTTGGTTGAAACCAGCACCAGCATTGCATCATTGTTGATGTGCTGCTGATCTGCCTCGGTAAGCAGTGTCATTATATGATGAAATCTTTGGGTGAAAAGTCGTCAACGAAGACACGATCTTGTTCATCGATGCCTTCTGGTGCCACTATGAGGTCATCATATTCATCAAACCGCCACCGCTCCTGCAACCTCTGCATGTCTTCATCGTTCCTGTCAACACCTTCTTGTGAATGTCGACCGAAGCTGTGATTGATGTGATGTCGGAGAGAAACATGTCTCTGGGAAAAAGCATCACATCAATCAACCATAGTGTTACCGGACCATATTACACGACGACAAAGGTAGCGGAGACGTTCAGATCCTCGCTCCTCCAACTCAGTGTCCAGCAATGATGACCCTGATGGTTGTATCGAAGGAGGGATGACCTTCCAATATCAATGGGGGTATGGGAGTGATGGATGCTGGTATGGGTTCTGGAAAATAAATCATCAAAATGTCTGCAAAACAGAGGTTGATCTAGGCCTTACCTTGAGGATATCCTTGTATGATCTTGTTCTTGGCGTCGTGCAAGGTCGCGTTCAATTGCAGCGTTGATAAGGCTGAGGCATTCTCTTGGGTGGATAGCAGCTTTGGCTTGGAGGAAAGGGGTACCAGAGTCGCCGCTCTCTTTGGTGCAGATCTTGAGCCCAGTAATGCAGCTGTAGGGAATAAATCAATCAACATCAAAGGAACAAGAAATACTTTGACATACTTTGACATACTTTGTTGATTCCACCCTCAGCTTCTTTGCAATCCGCTCTTTCTCGCACAACAGCTCCTCGTCCTCCTTGGTCCCCAGGGCAGGGAACTTGCACTTTAGATCTGTGAATTCGAGCCTCTTCTTCCAGACCTGCACGACTTGTTGCGCATTTTCTTTCTGGCCAGTTCCAATGACTGTGCAAGCTCAGATTGCAAGTGCAACAGCTTGTCCAAGGATGTGACCTGTGATGCTCGTGTCTTTCATATGGACTGGATTTCACGACGGTGAAAGGATATGTAGGATTTGTTCATAATGTCCACCTCATCAAACTAAATACGTGTCAGATAGTACTAGGAGTGGAGGATGAGTAAGTATGTACACTGAGAATTAAAATTATCCAATGGCCTCCTCTTTCGATCCAGCGTTCCTTCCAGCACGGATAGATTACTCTTGCCATATGTACTAGTAGTTGTGCTGGTGGCGGTATTCAGGTTGGGACTATAAAGCTGGCAAACACAGAAGGAGGGGGGGACGAAAAACATCACGATAATCTGAGAATGGACCCGGGGAAAAGGATATTCGGGAATCTAATCCTTGAAGTAACATCGTTCGTCGGTACGTGGTTCAATCCGCGTTAGGCCGATGGTGGCCAGAGCAGAAGATCCAATGCCGATGTAGATGTTGTTCAACAAGAAGCGTTCTCAGGTTCAAAGACGTTGTCATCTGGGATACGCAATAGGCTCACGATCAGGTCATTGATAAAAGAGTGAGTGAAGAGTTTGCCATCCAATGCAAGTGCTGTTGACGAGGATCATGATCAAGTCACAATTACATTCAACAATTTTCACATATGATCATTATAGCAATGTTCAGTGCCTTAGTGTTAGATATGGTACTACCTCACTTCAGACTCTCAGAAGTGACTGACCAGCAGCATACATTTTAGAAAAATATGATGAAGAAATAACGAGAAAAGTCCACATAAATGTGGTTTGGCTAGGTGTGAGTAGCTGAATGGCCTGAACCTAAAGACAACTCCAAGGAGCCAGCCATCACAGGTATTATTGTCAACTCGATAATATTCACATCCTGGTCATGGATTAATTTTCATGCATTTAGCCTGTCCAAACATTCAAATCCATGCCTACGGGTAAGAAGAGAGGTTGCAGAGACCTACACAGCCAGCAGAGAATTAACGTAGCCTAGACGAAGAGTCACTTGTCAGCATCATATCATCTGTCACTTGAGAGATGCAACTTGCTCCAACCCAACATAACGCCCGCACCTACCCAATAGTTATTGCCTTGAACAACATACTTTGCTCATTGCATTAGCAACCAATATGCAGTGGACGGACTCTGAACATACGAGGATACCAATGATAATTGCCGTCATGCTGGATGAAACATGTCAATTATGCATAACAAGCGAGAAGGCAGGCTTACCAAGTAGTTCCTGTTCCATTGATATAGATGAAAATGCGAGCCAGATCCTGGATTATACTGCATCGCCTCTGAAGGCCAGATTTCCACATATATTGGAAGACAGTTCATGCGATGAGGAAGTCGCATGCAATGTTTGCACAAGCAAAGGGCAATATCAACTGTAAATGACAAAAGCATCAGTGAATGCATCAATACAGTGAGTGAAAAAACCCTTGCAATGTTTTACTATTTTGGACTAGGTGCAATGTAGCACATGAAGGCGTGGGGATGGCGCTTATCCTTGGTGAGGTGGATGATAGAGGGTTCCCTCAGCTACAA
>JBBPJJ010001063.1:0-11708 GCA_038088635.1 Veloboletus limbatus
CGCTATCTCCACTGCCTACCATCCTCAGACCGACAGAGAAACGGAACACGTGAATCAAGAGATAGAAATTTATTTACGGATCTTCTGTGGGAACGAACCAACAACGTGGGCCAATCACATCGCAATGGCTGAATTTGTGCACAATCATCATCCCCACTCAGTCACAGAAAAACCGCCGTTCTTTCTCATGATGGGCTTTGAACCCCAAGCCCTACTGGCAGTTCTCCCATCATCGGACCTCCCGGCAGTAAATCAACGATTGTCAACTCTCATGGCAGCACGAAATGAAGCTCTTGCCGCTCACGACCTCACTCACCAAACTATGGCAACTAGATCAAAACAATGGTTTACCCCATTCAAACTCAGCGAACGAGTATGGTTGGAAGCAAGAAACTTGAAACGTCTCATAGCTAATCCCAAGTTTGCTGCAAAACGAGAAGGACCGTTCACCATTACTAAAGTCCTTTCGCCAATCACATATCAACTATGTCTCCCCACAACATGGAAAATTCATCCCGTATTCCATGCCTCTCTTCTATCTCCCTACCATGAGAATGACACTTACGGACAGAATTTCCCACAACCACCACCGGATTTGATAGAAGGAGAAGAAGAATATGAAATTCAAGAGATCTGATGCCATAGGGGTTCCACAGCACACCGCTCCTTCCTGATCCAATGGAAAGGATACACAGCCAAAGAAGACTCATGGGTTCCCGAGTGGAACTTGAAACACTCTGCAGCACTACTGGCCGACTATAAAAAATGCCACAGACTCTGAAACTCCCCATCCTTTCCTTTCTTTTCAATTTTTATGTTCGAATTTGTCCCCAAAGAAAAACTCTCACATTTCACATTTCGCTTTCATTACAAAGTGCTGAGTTCCCATTCACTACAACACACTTACTTTTGTCAATACAATTACTGTCCTTTTCATCACACCTTCTAATTTCCTTCTGTTTTCTCCAGGTCCCATCCTTTAGAACACACCTACTTCTGCCGCTATGATTACTGTCCATTTCACCACACTTTTTGAAATCCCTCTTCCTTCTCCCTTTCATCATGGGTATGACCTACATTGTTCGATCCGTTTCTTCCGTCCCAGAACTCATCAAGGAAACCTCCTCGTCCCCATCTTCTTTCGTCACCGCCAATGACCAAATACGTCTCCAACTCCACAACGACTGGGAAACGGAGGAGACGAACGACTCTGTTTTCACAACCGCACAAGTAGGGTGGAGAGAGAACCCCGATGATGCCTGGAGGGTGGCGAGACCCAAGCTAGATACGCCAGATCTTTTCGCGACTCAACCTATTAGTTCTCACCCACCAATTTTGTTGGTTCTTCTTCCCCCAGCATCTCATCGTCTCCGCTCTGATACACCAGATGACACATACATGCAAGTCCTCCTCCACCATATCACGGACTCCCGGCTGGCTATTCCAGCTACCAGTCATCTTGATTACGGATCCCTCCTCCTAGGCCTTTACAAGGCCTTGATTGAAACTGAATGCATTGATCTCATTGTCCTGAACAACTCCAACAACCCCAATGCCCATGTTGTTACGTGTGGGCCGGGTGGACTCGCATGTATCCGCAAGGTGACTAGGACTTGGGCTTTAGGACTAGGACTTGAAGAAGGCTTCGTTAGAGAGGCCTTTACTGGGACTGAGGAACTGGGGACCAAAGTCAACGAGTCGTCAGAGAGGCAAGACTAAGAGTAGTATTGCGGAGCTCAAAGTTAGGAAGTACAGGTCGTGCTAGTTATGGTTTATATACTTGTGAAAGGCTAGCACGGACCAATACTATGAAAGGAAAAAGGATAAAGAAGGATGAGTAAAAGAATATCATGAAATATGAAGGAAACAGAAAGAACCCTATTGAAGGGCGGAGATTGACGAGGTTATGTATGACTCAGTTGGTGAGTCAGCTATGGAAGTCCGAGGAATCGGAATGAAGGAAAGCAATTGTAATCTTGATGACAAAAGAAAGATGAACCCATGGGTCACCGTGGAGGAGTCATCGAGATGAAAAGTATGAAAGAGATAGAGCGAAAAGAGGAATAAAGGAAAGGAGAAGACGAATCGTAATATTACCCCCCCGTTACATCTCGAGTCACTGACGAGAACCAGTTCTTGAAGGACACATACGCCGCGGGGTCGACTAAAGGTGTAGAGTATAAGCACCTGGGGAGCCTGTGGCATTTGTGTAGGCGACATCATCCCAGACGTCATCCACATGGATGCCATTGTCAGGAAGTGGAGAGATGGGGGAAACGGTACGATGACGACGAGGGGCAGAGGAACGAATGGTTGGACGTGGGGAGGAACCCAAGATGGAGTGTTGGGTGAGGGACAAACCCGATGATCATGAGGAAGTCGGGCGGTGAGGTGGTCGAGGTCAAGGCTGACTGGGACAACGGACCTGAGCATGTCCCGGAGCCCATACGAGGCATAATGGACACTGGTACTGGGGGCATTGGGCACGATGATGACCCAAGCGGTGGCACTCAAAGCATGCTTCGGGGTAGCGGGGATGATTAGGGGATAGGATCAGTCGG
This sequence comes from Veloboletus limbatus, assembly GCA_038088635.1. Taxonomy (NCBI): domain Eukaryota; kingdom Fungi; phylum Basidiomycota; class Agaricomycetes; order Boletales; family Boletaceae; genus Veloboletus; species Veloboletus limbatus. Next base: position 2,562 of record JBBPJJ010001063.1, read on the forward strand.
CCGCTGAGTCCTACAAGCCACTCGTCGGTGTGGGCCAGTGATGCCTTGACAGCGGGGTCAAGAGGAGAGGAGGAAGCACTCGGGGTCAAGTGAGATGAATAGGGAGGAGGTTGAACCCTTTGTGCAAGGGCCAATTCCCAGATATAGTGTTCGATGTCAGCCAGAAACTCCCTAAAATGGAGCTGATACCCCATGGTGATGAGCGCTCCTCGCAGGTGATCTCTAATGTACTGAAGAATTCCCACGATGAGGGTTATGTGGGCGTCAGGATTGGTGGAATTATTTCATACTAGGAGATCAATGCGCTCGGTTTCAATGAGGGCTTTATAGAGCGCAAAAAGAGGGGACCCGTAGTCGAGGTGGCTAGTGGCTGGGATAGCCAAGCGGGAATTGGTGATGCAGTGGAGGAGTATCTGAGCATATGTGTCATCTGGCATATCGGTACGGAGACGGTGAGACACTGGGGGAAGAAGAACCGATAGAATCAGTGGGTGAGAACTAATGGGTCAAGTAGTGAAATAGTCAGGCGTATCTAGTGCAGGTCTCGCCACCCGCCAGGCATCGTTGGGACTCTCTCCCCATCCTGCTTCCACGGTTACCGAGTCTGAGTCGTTTTGTTCTTCCGAATCTTTGTGAAGTTGGAGGCGGATTTGTTCTGGGGCAGTGATGAAGGAAGGCGATGATGAGGAAGTGTCGTCGATCAGTTCTGGAATGGGGGAGACAGAACGAACAGCGTAGGTCATGCTCATGGTGAATGAAGAAGAGGAGAAAACAGAAGGAAATTAGAAGGTGTGATAAAAAGGACAGTAATTGTATCGACAAAAGTAAGCGTGTTGTAGTGAATGGGAACTCAGGACTTTGTAACGAAAGCGAAATGTGAAATGTGAGAGTTTTTCTTTGGGGACAAAATCGAACATAAAATGGAACAGAAAGAAGAGGATGGAGATTTTCAAAGTTTGTGACGTTTTTTATAGTCGACTAGAAGTGCTGCAGAGTGTTTCAAGTTCCGCTCGGGAACCCACGAGTCTTCTTCGGCTGTGTATCCTTTCCAACGGATTAGGAAAGAGTGGTGTGTTGCGGAACCATGATGACGTCAGATCTCTTCAATTTCATATTCTTCTTCTCCTTCTATTAGATCTGGTGGCAGCTGTGGGAAGTTCTGTCCGTAAGTGTCATTTTCGTGGTAAGGAGACAGGAGAGAGGTGTGGAATACGGGGCGAATTTTCCATGTCCTAGGAAGACGTAGTTGATATGTGATTGGCAAAAGGACTTTTGTGATGGTGAACGGCCCTTCTCGTTTTGCAGCAAACTTGGGGTTGGCTACGAGACGCTTTAGATTTCTTGCTTCTAGCCATACTTGTTCACAAAGTTTGAATGGGGTAAACTGTTGCTTAGATCTAGCTGCCATGGTTTGCCTAGCGAGTTCGTGAGCTGCGAGGGCTTCGTTTCATGCAGCCATGAGAGTTGATAACCATTGATTGACTGCCGGAAGATTTGATGATGGGAAAACCGAAGGTAGGGCTTGGGGTTCGAAGCCCATCATGAGAAAGAACAGCGACTTTCCTGTAACCGAATGGGGACGATGGTTGTGCACAAATTCAGCCATTGCAGTGTGATTGGCCCACATTGTAGGTTCGTTCCCATAGAATATCCGTAAATACATTTCTATTTCCTGGTTCACACGTTCCATTTCACCGTCAGTCTGAGGATGGTAGGCAGTGGAGATAGCAAGTTCATAACCAAGAAGCCTCCCCAATTCCTTAGCGAAAGAAGAGGTGAATTGGGGGCCTCGATCGGAGATAATTTTCTCATAGAGGCCAAACTGGGTGAAGACGTGGGTAAAGAACAGGGAGGTAATGCCTTCGGCTGTGACGGTTGCAGTAGTGGGGCAGAGAATTACCCCCTTCGTAAGGCCATGGTCAACCACAACCAAGAGTGCATCAAAGCTGGCAGAGGACGGAAGACCAGTGATGAGATTGCAAGAAACCTGCTGGAAAGGATGGGTGGAAGTGGAAGGGATGGGGATGAGGGAAGGATTGCTGGGGTGCGTATTGGACTTATTACGTTGACAAATGGCACAGCCAGCAACGTAATGGTGGATAAACTGAGCCAAACTAGTCCACCAGTAGTGCGCAGCGACCAGCTGGCGAGTTTTCAGGTAGCCCGGATGTCCTGCCGTTTCGTGATCGTGGCACCCAGACATAATGGAACGCCGGAGAGCGTCGTCGCAGGAGATATACAAGCGGCCTTGGTAATAAAGTTTCCCGTCCGTGTAAGACCAATCAGAGGGGACGTGGACGGCCGAGGAGCCGGGGAGAGGTCTGGGGTGGAGCCAGTCAAGGACAACCGGGTCAGAAGCAGAGGCTGTGCAAATTTGACGGTCAAGGGCGGTGTCAATGAAGTTCACAAATAAGGAAGCTGGGAGGAGAGTGACATCAGCATTGTCAGAAGAAGTGTCATCAGGAGTATGATCCGGGCATCGAGAGAGAGCATCAGGACCAGTGAGCAGTCTCCCGGGGATGTGGTCGATGCGAAGATCGAAGTCTTGAAGATCCAACAACCAGTGAGCCTGCCGACAATTAAGTAACTGAGCTTGGCGACAGTAAGTGAGGTTTTTATGGTCGGTAAAGACCTGGACAGGAGTGGGAGAACCGATGAGGTAGTGGCGCCAATCACGTAGGGCGTGAAGGATTGCAAGAACCTTGCGGTCATGAATGTCATAATTACGTTCAGCGGGCGCAAAAGATTGGGAGAGGTAAGAATAGGGGTGCCAGTCCCCATTGGCATCTGATTGCAAAAGAATACCGCCGGTTGCCCATTTGGAAGCGTCAGTAGCAATGGCAAAAGGTTTAGCCATGTCAGGAAGTTGGAGAACCGGTTTCGTCATGAATGCTGTTTTGAGTTTGTCGATCAGATCCGTGATGAGTGGCCATGGATACGCGTCATGGATGGTGTGGTCATTTAGGTAATGGTAGTCTTGACATGAACAGAGTTTGCCATCCTTCTTTTTGACGAAGAAGAAGGGCGAGGCTTGTGGAGAGTTTGAGGGGCGTATTTTACCAGATTTAATATGTTCGTCGATGAAGTCGTCAGCTGCTTTAGTTTCATCAGTAGACAGCAGATAGAGTTTACCGATTTTAGGGGTAAAGGAATCTTTCAGGTTGATTGCATGATTATATGGCCGAACTGGTGGTAGTGTTCCGGCCGCGACCTCAGAAAATACTTGTTGATATTCTTGATATGCCGTTGGGAGAGTTACCTTTGGTTTGTTGACTAGATTATGTATCGCTAGATCTGTTGACGTAGTGTAAGCTTTTACCATAGCTGAAGATACACATCGTGGGGTTAGGTAACGTTTATCGCTTTTGATAACACGATTGATACAATAGGATGTTACTGCTTTCTTGGTAAAATTCTCAGGTTAGAGGAAGTTTATATTGTTGGTTTCGAGGTAATCGTAAAGTCATTTATCAAATTCATGGGTTATTGAGGCATGACATACTGGGTGAGGCTCGGTTTTGTAATATCCGGGGGCTTGTTGGCTTTTTTGAGTATGCTTCCTAATCTCAGAGGTGAGGTCGTTTGATCGATCAGTTTTGGGTTTAAGATGTAGGTGATTTCTTGTCCAATCTATGACAGGATTTTCTTGTTGGAGCCATGGGAATCCTAGGATGATGCGGTCATTCCCGCATTCCATAACGTGGAAAAGAGCCTTGGTGGTAATGTGTCCAATTGTAATGTGAAGATCGGCAGTGAAATGGATTGTTCCTTTGGCATTCAGGGAGCCATCGACATTCTTGACGGGAATCGGGGTTGGTAGTCTGGTACAGGGGATCTGATTCTTTCGAACGAATCCCCAATCGAGGCAATTGATATGTGCCCCAGAGTCTACAAGGGCAGTAGTGGTGACGGTTTTCTTGGTACTCGCGGGAATGGAAAACGCAACAGTTATGAATAATGATTTCTTGGATTTAGATTGTACAGGCGAGTACTTATTGTGAGAAGGAGAGGCTGATGTCGTTACAGACTCTCCTTTTAAAAAGACTGGATCTTGTTGACGAGGATCTCGTCATCTTCGTCATCACATTCCATCAAGTCTGGGATTTCTCCCGTCTCTTCTTCGTCAGTTCTTTTCACGACTACATCAACATCTTCTTGCTTCTTTTCTCTCCAAACGGCTTTGATATTGACGAAGTGAGTCTTGCATTTATTGGCTGAGTGACCATGAAGATGACATTTGAAGCAGAGTCCTCGTTCTTGACATTCTTTGCGGGATTCTGGTGTGAGTTTGGATGGTCTGGTGACTGTAGCCATGTCAACTTCCATGGCATTTGGGTCTTTTCATGGAAAGGAGAAAGGACATGAGATTGGAGCGGTCGTATGACAGGTACATGCTTTGATATCCCTAACTCTGTCCCAGGCTGCGTTGAATGATGCGGCCTTTTCGTACCATTTGTCGATCGAATCTGGTACTGGGTCCATGGTCATAATACGCATCATCAGGTTTGAAGGGATTCTGGCGGAATAGTAGCCAATCAAAATGTTATGGTCGGTGATACCAGCACATGCGGCATTGGTCTGGAATTCGGTGGTGTAGAGGCTGAGAGAGGGGGTAAACACGCCTTTACTCAAGACCATCTTCTTCGTGAAAAGCCATCCTATAGCTTGATTGATGACATCATGGTGTTTAAATCCCCTGTTGAGCTTGGCTGTGAAAGAAGCCCAGGTACCCATGTTGAAAGTGCCATCGTTTTGTATGCAACTAACATGGAAAGTGGCCACCCAGCTTTTGGCTGATCCTTTGTTCATGTATGAGAGAGCGAAGGCAATCTGTTTAGCATCATTGTTGTAAATCTCTGAATTGGTACTGAGATAGAACACGACGTTGTTGTACCATCCCGGATATTCAGAATAAATTCCGTCAAACTCCTGGGGAGCATTGAGTCGTAGTTCTGTGGGGCGGTTAGCCATTGGTAATGTAGTAACAGGGGATCGAGGGGAAGGTTGAGCGGGTACGAGGGATCGAGGGGAAGGTTGGACTGGTGTTACTGGCAAAGTTTTTTTGTTATCTTCGTCTTGGTCAGAGGTTTCTGAGAGTTCTTCATCGTCAGATGATTCCGGGATAACTGGGGGTGGGTGTCGAGGGGTTGTTCTCGACACTCTGGGAGTACTAGAAGACAGGGCGGAGAAAGATACGGCTCATAATAATAGTGGCCGTGCAGAAGGGTAACTTTGAGCTTTTGTTACGTGTGGGCCGGGTGGACTCGCACGTATCCGCAAGGTGACTAGGACTTGGGCTTTAGGACTAGGACTTGAAGAAGGCTTCGTTAGAGAGGCCTTTACTGGGACTGAGGAACTGGGGACCAAAGTCAACGAGTCGTCAGAGAGGCAAGACTAAGAGTAGTATTGCGGAGCTCAAAGTTAGGAAGTACAGGTCGTGCTAGTTATGGTTTATATACTTGTGAAAGGCTAGCATGGACCAATACTATGAAAGGAAAAAGGATAAAGAAGGATGAGTAAAAGAATATCATGGAATGCGAAGGAAACAGAAAGAACCCTGTTGAAGGGCAGGGATTGACGAGGTTATGTATGACTTAGTTGGTGAGTCAGCTATGGAAGTCTGAGGAATCGGAATGAAGGAAAGCAATTGTAATCTTGATGACAAAAGAAAGGTGAACCCGCGGGTTACCGTGGAGGAGTCATCGAGATGAAAAGTATGAAAGAGATAGAGCGAAAAGAGGAATAAAGGAAAGGAGAAGACGAATCGTAACACATGTCACCCTCATTGTGGAAGTACTTCGACATATTCGGGATCACTTACGAGGAGCCCTAGTCACCATAGGATACCAACTCCACTTCGGAGAATTTCTGGCTGACATAGAACAGCATACATGAGAACTCGCTCTCGCTCAAGGGGTTCAACCACGTCCATACTCCTCTCACTCAACCCCTAGTGCCTCCTCGACCCAGCCATTGAGGCATCCCTGGCCCACACCAACGAGTGGCTTGCCGGACTTGGTGGTTGACTGATCCTCCCAACCAACCATCCTCAGTACTCTGAAGCGTGCTTCGAATGTCACCGACTGGGTCATCATCACGCCCAATGTCCCCAATACCAGTGTCTGCTGTATCTCGTATGGGCTCTGGGCCATGCTCAGGTCCGCTGTTCAAGCCGACCTCGCCTCCATCCACCCCGTCACCCAACGTCGTCCTCATCCTTGGGTTCTTCCGTAACCCAACAGTCCCTCTCAGGTCATCCCTCACAGCCAGCCATTCGCTTTTCAACCCCTCATCATTGTCACACTGTCTCCCCCATCTCTCCTCTTCCCAATAATGATGCCCATGTTGATGACGTATGGGATAATGTTGCCTATGCAAACATCACCGGCTCTCCCGGTGCCTATTCCCTTGATCTCTAGACAACCCCACCACATATGTGTCCCTCAAGACTGGCTCTCATCAGTGACTCGAGACGTACAAGGGGGGTAATGTTACGTTTTATTCCTTTATCTACCTTCTTCTCCTTAACCTTCCTCAATGACTCCTTCACAGTAACCTATGGGTTCACCTTTCACTCGTCATCAGGATTATATACATTTCTTTCTCTCTGATTCTTTGGCCTTCCAATGACTCACCTGACTGAGTTATACATAGCCTCATTAATCTCTGCCCTTCAACAGGGTTCTGTCCATTTCCATCACATTCCATACTATTCTTTACCTCTATCCTTTTCTGTCTTTTTCTCTTTCTTGTACATGATCCGTGCCCCATATCTAGCACTATATAAACCCACATAGTATGACCATGTACCCTTAACTTTGAGCTCCACAATAATATGCTTGGTCTTGCCCAGTAAACCTGTCGACTTCGGTCCCCTAGTTCCTCAGTCCCAGCAAAGGTTCCTCCAAAGAGGCCTTTCCAAGTCCTAGTGCTAGCTCCAGCCCTAGTTACCTTGCAGATACGTGTGAGCCTATCCGGCCCACACATAACACCTAGAGACGATCAAGAACAACTATGGGAAGCTCAGTGTTACGTGTGGGCCGGGTAAGCTCGCACGTAGCCGCAAGTAGCTAGGACGAGGACTAGAGACGAGGACTAGGACTTGAGGAAGGCTTCGTTTATAGAGAGGCCTTTTGCTGGGACTGAGGGACTTGGGACTGAAGGCGAACTGAGAGGCAAATCTAGCGTAGAATTGCGGAGCTCAAAGTTAAGGAATACAGGTCGTGCTAGTACGGTTTATATACGTTTGAATAGGCTAGCACGGACCAAGACTATGAAAGGAAAAAGGAAGTAAAAGGATAGATAGAAGAACATCGCAGAATGCGATGGAAACGGAAAGAACTCTGTTGAAGAGTAATGAGTAATGAGTAAGTGTGACTCATGTAGTGAGTCAGTCATGGTAGTCCGAAGAATCGGATAGAAAGAAAGCAAGTGTAATCTTGATGACGGATGAAAGGTGAAACCGTAGTTTACCGTAGAAGAAGTCATCAAGAAGAAAGAGGAACGAAATGAGACATACGAATTGTACAAGAAGTAAAGAGTCGTAACACTCAGACTTCTGCAAATCTATGTGGATTTCAAGGCAGTCATGGATGAAACAATTCCAACCACTGGGAATCTGGCTGTGGCATTCGCCAAGTTCAAAACGTTATTCACGCACCTCGACACCAACAAGTACCCCATCCCTGACAACATTCAAGCAATGATCCTCCTTTCCAAGCTTCCTCCCTCAATGGACATGATTGCACAAGGAGTTGTGCAAAAACGTGACGAAAAGGGTACTTTCATTCCTTCTACTGTCCAGGAGATAGTATTATCTGTGACTCTCGCGTGGGAGTCAAAGAACATGGGAGGAAAAGGTAAGGCACCCGAGCAGGCGCAAAAGATCTCTGCTGTCAAACGGAAGAGTGGGAACCCTTCCTTCCAGGGTCAGCAGCACAAACCCCCTGCAGCGCCACAGCAGCAGCAGCAGGGGGAAAGTGCTGATGCTGAGAAGAAGACCAAGCGTGGTAAGCGAGGGGGTAAGAACCAGCAAGAAAAGTGTAATGTGCTGCAATTTGTTGAGCAAAGCTCCGAAGAAGCTAGTGGCGATTATTTCACCTCCACCACAATGGTCTCTCTCACCCCCGCCATCCTTACTCCTGCCATCATCGACCCTCGCGCAAGCGCTTACAAAAGCGCTCAACAGTACCAAGGTCAGTGTGGCCCTCTTGCATTCTCACAGACAAAGGAGGCCTTTGCGTTCGCTCACCAGCTGAACATCCACCCATCTTGCGAGACTATTCAGTCGATTGATACCGCTCTGCCTCTCTTCCAATGGCTTGACTTTACGTCGCCTCTATCTCTGCCTCCCACTCCATCCACTTCCGTCATGACACCGATCATTGCCCTTCCTTCATCATTGCCCTTCCTCCATCGTCGCCCTTCCTCCATCGGCACCCATCGTGCCTTCCACCCCCTCTCCTCCTCTCTCCCCGGTGCAATACAACTGTGCTTTTTCGCTCGACGATCTGGATGAGCCAGAGCATCCCTCGAAGTGCTCATGTCGCTGGATAAGCCACGTTGGAGACTCCTGGGATGCCGATGACATCATTGACATCTACGGGTCAGAAGTTCATGACTTCATGGCTGAAAGGTTCGTTTCTCATCCTATGATCACTTCTGCACAATCCTCCTCACACTCCACTTCTTATACAGCGTTGAGTAGTGTACAGGATGTACATAGTGTACCCAATGACATGGACATTATCTGTGCGCACGGCTCTAACCCCAAATGTGATCACTGTGAGAGCAAACTCTGGATCTTAGATTTAGGTGCATTCATGCACTTTTTGCCCGATCATTCCAATTTCAGCGATTACACATTGCTTGGAAAGAATGAAATTCCCGTCTCGACTGCCTCTGGTCATACAGTGAGTGAAAAAACCCTTGCAATGTTTTACTATTTTGGACTAGGTGCAATGTAGCACATGAAGGCGTGGGAATGGCGCTTATCCTTGGTGAGGTGGATGATAGAGGGGCCCCTCAGCTACAATTCGGTCCCTGGATCATGTGATTTGGCACAGCCAATGCCAAGATATGTTAATTTTAAAATGACTATGTCATTGCAAGGGTTTATTCACTTTTATGCTTGCTAGTGAAATCTCT
>JBBPJJ010001064.1:0-11699 GCA_038088635.1 Veloboletus limbatus
ATACAACCCCACATCATCAGAGAACCTCCTCCAAACTTCATTGTTCCTTGTACCAGTCTGTCACTTAGGCCCTCCCCTGCCTTTTTCCATGCCCACTTCTTGCCATCTGACCCAATCCTATTGATTTTGGTTTCATCTGACCATATAACTTGCTTCCAGTCCTCTATAGTCCAGTGTTGATGGCTTTCTGCAAAGTCCAGTCTGGCCTTCCTATGAGCAGCAGTAAGACGAGGACATTTTTTCTTCACCACAGCCTTTATGCCTGCTTTCTTCAGGTGACAATTAATAGTCTGGAGAGAGATGGTATGGTTCTTGACATCCTGAAGAGTCCTGGTAACCTGGACAGCATTTTAAGCTTGTCCAGTACCAATAAGACGAATGGCATGTCGCATATCAGTAGGAGTAATGAGGGAAGGGCGACCACCAGAGGACCTAGCCAGGTCAGGACAAAGTTTGGAGCGAATTCTACTGATTGTAGAGTGGTGGACACCAGTAGAATCAGATATTTGATGAGTAGATTGACCCAAATCCAAAAAGGAGATGATTTGATTGGTTTGAGCAGTAGAAAGGGATTTCATGGTGGTGGAAGTGGATCAAGAGTGGTGTTTTGATTTATTTGTATTGTGTTGAACTTACTATAGGTCCCATGACCCATTGCTTATGTCAGAACATATGAAACTCATACTTATGTAAGTTAGCAACAAAACTGTTGCAATGACATAGCTGACTTAAATTGGCAATATGTCCACAACCATCAGAGTGAGGTCACATGACCCTGGGGAATGATTTGTAGCCAAGGGTAAGCACTATATTTCGTGTGACTAAACCTAAGCGAAATCCCCACAGGTGCTTGCAGTGCGCGAAGCGCACTGCATCAAGGTTAGTTATTGCAACGGTTTTGTTGGTCAGTGTATTTTGCACATCTTTTCACTGCAATTTGCAGTTGCCTGTCCCTACGATGTATATGTGACCAAAGGCAGTTGATACAGGAATCTTATTTTTTCCAAGCGATGTGTAATCGCTGAAGTCAGATCAATCAGGAGTGAAGTGCATTGAAGCACCTGAATCTAAGATCCACAATTTGTTCTTACTACAATGATCACACTTGGAATTGGATCCATGCATGCAAATAATGTCCTTATCATTGGGTACACTATATACATCCTCTACACTACTCGATGCTGTATAAGAAGTGGAGGGTGAGGATTGCGCAATAGTGATCATTGGGTAGGAAACAAACCTTTCTTCTATGAACGTGTCGACTTCGGACCCATAGAGGTCGACAATGTCGTCAGAGTCCCAAGAGTCTGCTATATGGCTGACCCAGTGCTTAGAGCGCCTGGAATGTTCCAGTTCATCGAGGTCTTCCTCGGTGAATATGCAATTGTACTGCACTGGGGGAAGAGGAGGAGAGAAGGCGGATGGCATGACAGGTGCCGATGGAGGAAGAGTGACAAGCGGTGTTGCGATGATGGAGGTGGACAGTACAGAAGATGATGGAGGAGGGGGTGATGAGAAATCCAGCCATTGGAGGAGCAGGAGAGCTGAATCAATGGACTATATGGTCTTGCAGGACAGATGGATATTGAGTTGATGCGCGAACACAAAAGCTTCCTTGGTCTGCGCGAATATGGCAAGACCACCCTGTCCTTGGTATTGCTGAGCACTTTTGTGAGTGCTTGTGTGAGGGTCGGCGATGGCAGGAGTGAGGACGGCGGGAGCGAGGGGGACAATGATGGTTGAGGCGAAGTAATCGCCACTTGCTTGTTCAGAGGAGTCCTCAATGAACTGCAGCACGTTTCGCTTCTCGTGCCGTTGCTTGCCACCCCATTTGCCATGCTTGGTCTTCTTCTTCTCAGAGTCAGTATTCTCCCCCTGCTGCTGCCTCTGAGAGGGCGCTGCAGGGGGGTTCTGCTGTTGACCCTGGAAGGAGAGGTTCCTAGGCTTCTGCTTAATGGTGGAGATCTTTTGTGCCTGCTTTGGCACCTAACCTTTTCCTCCCATGTTCTTTGACTCCCATGTGAGAGTCATGGATGAGATGATCTCCTGGATGGTAGGAGGAATGAAATCTCCATCGTCGTCACGTTTTTGCACAAGGAGTTGTGCACTGGTGTCCATGGAGGGAGGGAGCTTGGAGAGCAAGATCATTGCTTGGATATTGTCAGGAATGGGGTATTTGTTAGTGTCGAGGCACGTGAATAGCATTTCAAACCTAGCATACACTGCAGCTGGATTCCCAGAAATGGGAATCGTCCCATTCATGACAGCCTTGAAGTCCACATAGATCTGCAGAAGTCCAGGCTTCCCATACTTGTTCTTGATGGTGTCCAGGAGTGCAAACGCACAGGTCTCCAAAACATATTTGTGGAGGAGGGTTGGGGAGAGCAAGAGTCTGATGGTTTCAAGAATCTTGTTGTTGGCTTCCTTCCACTTGACATAGAAGCTGATAGTTTCTGCTGTTGGCTCATTAGCAATGCTAGGGCAGTTGATGCTCTTGATCCAAGAGCCGCCGGTTGCCAAGATGGCACTCTCCATCCTCAGCCACCAAGTACTGTAGTTAGCACCGGTGAAGACCGGGATGTTGTAGTCGGAAGTGGAGGATGAAGACATCTAGGTTTAGGGCGATTAGAAATGTCAAAGGTTCCAGATGGAACGATGACAAGGGTTTGCCATAGGCGCTTGCTGGTTGCAGCATGTAATGCACAGCCATCATCATCATGCCGCATCATAGACGACGCTGGCATATTGGCCTCATCACCAAGCTCATTGCGCATCGTGTGTGACAACGCAGCAAAGGCTTCAGGTGAGTCACTTAGCAGCTCCGGGTGCAGTGATTGCTCGTGCTCCCTTCACACTCAGCGGGGCTCATAACCTGTTTGACAACACAGAACGCGGAGGTGATTTAGGCTACTCACATTGTTGAGGTGTTGAGCTGCAAATGGTGTTGAGGCAGACGATGGTGGTTATTGTAGAACAAGATGTTATTAGAACTCAGATGTTGAGTTTGAAGTTTATATAGTGCACAGGTATTGTATGATTATATAAGCTACTCTATCTAAATATGATTAGGGGAAATAGAAATAGGAAAAGGAGCGAGAGCAGCTGTATAACAGCGCGTGTAATACTTCTTTCATCAGCAAACTACTAAGTTGCTGTGTAGTGCTGTTCAGTGTTGTACAATGACTACTGTAATACAGAAAGGTCCCCCACTGTACAGTGTTTATAAAATGAATGCTTTAGCATCATATAGTACATATGTATAATGCTATTTGTCTTCAACTATAGCCAACTGTAGTAAACTGTGACACTGTGACATACTGTAGCACTGTGCCAAAAATAGTGGTTTGCTGATGACTTGAGATTGTCCAATGCCCACTGTAAAACTGCAACTCTGAAAGTGATAAATTTGTTGATGTTCAGATCATGGGCTAGAAAGACCTTATATAGTTTTCCCAATGGAGGCCAGATGGCCTCAACATGTATCGTCATCAAGGCTGGGTGATTGAACACTCTGTTGACAGTTTCTCCTGTCTGAAGCTGCGAAATCACCAGAACTGGCATTAGCAACTGTTGCAATGGCATGCTCCCTTTGCAGGCCCCAGGGAGCTGGAAAGAGCGATGCAGACAGATCTTACATACCTGAGAGAGATGGTGACAGTTGAGAGTCAAGAGTGATTGTATATTTGTACTCAGCTCCTGCTTATATAATATACAGGCAGGTATCTTACTAAGCTTATTACTAAATGTCAGATAGGAGTATGATATGTTTTCAACACTTCTCCTTGCTTGGTGTATGTAGTACAAAAAGCACTGAAAGAAGAGAACATAGTGAATTTAAATGCTGTTGGAGAAGACAAGGCCAAGTTGTGAGCAGAACTTCTCGAATGTGATGCAAATGAGGTTCTTGGTGAACATATCTGTTGGGTTGTCAGTTCTGGGGATATAGAGTAGCTCAACATCTTGGGATTCATTACCACATCCTGCACAAAGTGATACTGTATCTGAATGTGTTTTGACCATTTCTTAGTAATAGGGTTTTGTGCGATAAACAGTGACCCCTGATTGTTGCCACAGATGGGAATCAGACCAAGATTAAAACTGAGTTCCTTCATCATCTGATGGATCCAGATTCCAGACAGCTTGGCAAGTACAATCACTCAGAGCTATGTATTCCACCTTGGTGGATGACAGGGCAGTGGTTTCTTGTAAGTGTGAATTCCACAAAAACACACAAGCTGCCAATTTCATATAGTACCCAGTTTGGGAATGGTGGGTGAGATGATCTTGACCCCAATTGGAGTCAGTTCAGGCATAGAGTCCCTTATCCATGGAGCCATCATATACGAGCGCATAGCTTCATGTGCTGACAAGGTACCAGCAGATATGCAGGGCCTTATCAAGATGGGCTTGTGATGGATTCACAGAAGTATGGGTGAGGGTGTTAACTGCATGCATGATATCAGGTTGAGTGCTGATCATAAGATAAAGTAACAAGCTGATGACCTGCTGAAAGCACACAATGCAGGGTTGATAGGGGCATCGTTCTTCTCCAGATAGTAACCAGGAGGGAGCAGTGTGCAGACAGGCCTAGCATTTGCCATGCCACAATGTTCAAGAACTTAAGTGAGGTATTCTTGTTAGTCCAGGAGTATTTTCTGGCCATCTTGCTTGATTGCCATTCAGAGGAATTCACAAGGTTTTCCAAGATCATGACATTTCCATTTCTTCATGAATGCAGCCTTGAGCTTATCTACTAAAGCTCAGTCTGGTCTGCAGAAGAGGACATCATCAATATAGATGATGGTGAGCACAAATGTTTTACCAACTCAATAGATGAATAGTCCAGCATCGGAGTGCAAGCGGGTAAATCCTAGCTCCTTCATAGACTTATCCAGTGTTTTCCACCAGATGAGCCTGGCTTGTTTCAAGCTGTAGATTGTGCACAGGAGTCGTAGGACCTTGCCTTTGAGATGAGAGGGCAGGAAATGCTCAGGAAACTCCATATAGAGTTCCTCTTCCAGTTCGCCGTAGAGATAGGCAGAGCGTACATCTAGTCCAGTAATGTACCATGACTCAAGCATGGCAAGCATGAGCATGCATTGGACTGTTTTGAATTGTACTACTGGGGAAAAGATTTGATCAAAGTTGATGCCCTCCACTTGGAGGAACCCTTTGGTGACCAATCTGGCATGTTTATAGCCATCAGATTTGACATCAAAGACCCATCAGTTTTAGATCACCTTACGGTGAGCATGGTGATCAATGATCTGGTAGACCTTTTGGTCTTTGAGCATTTGGAGCTTGGTCTCACAAGCCTTACACCAGAGGGATTGTTCATCCAATGGCAGCTTAAGGAAATTGTGATAGGCTCACCCAGAGCATCGACAGAGGGATCAAAGGAGGTGGAGGGACCTGGCTGGACAAGTTTGTGCCAGTGAGTATTGCACTCAATCTCATTGAGCTGTTGTAGAGGATGGTGTTGTTTGCCATAGATGTTGCCTGGCCTGGTAGGCAGGCAGTGTTGATGCTCACTGCGATGAGGAGTGGGCGGCACAGCTGGAGGAGGATGAGGTGCACAAGGAGGAGTGGGGGGCACAGCCAGAGGAGGATGAGGTGCACAAGGAGGAGTGACCAGAGCAGGATCTGCAGGAGGCAGATGCTCATTTGTAGCAGGTCAGAAACGAGGACAAGCAGGAGCTGCATCATGTTACATGAAGCATACTAGTAAGGACGATGAGCTAGCAAAGTACCACCTCTACCACGGAGAGGGTGCACTTCCTTGATCTCTTGTGCTAGCAAAGACAAAGGATACTTGCCACATGAAGGCAAGGCTAAGAGGGACTAAGGTTGGGACTGAGGGACAACTGAGGAACTAAGGGTGATCCAAGAGTGCACTAGATTGCACAGATCAAGAATGAGAAGAGAGTACAGTGGGAGAAGTACTTAAATAGACAGGAACACGTAATCATGGAACAAGATGGAAGGAGAAAGAAGATTAGCTAATCTAGAGGGACACGTAAGCATAGAACCTGATAGAACTCGGGAGAAAATTAGCTAACTACATGATTACGAGAGAAATCATGATAACGAAAGCAAGTTCAAGAAGGAAGATAAAGATGGGTGCGATCGCCACATGAGAAGAGAAGAATATGATCATAAGAGTAGAGAAACATACCACTAACATGAGAAGGTGAAGGACGAAGGATGAAGAAGCAATATGTGGAACGAAAGAGGAGGAAAATTGTAACAATACCCCCATTGTACATTCGAGCCCCAGGCTCAAGAAGTCTACACTCCTGAAGGGGGAAGAGATTGTCCAGTGATGACATAAGACGCTTGTTCGGCAGTATAGTATGCAAAGGGGCAGTCAGCGAGGAGATGACCAAGGTTATTGCAACATCCACAGATGTGATGCAGACAGAAGTGGTCAGCATGTCCCCAACGGAAACGGGTAGCGCATCATTGGGATAGACAATTGCGAGGGGAATGACCAGGACAGGAGCTATGGCAGGAAGAACACCGATAGTTGGGACAGTCAACTTGATAATGACCAAACAAATCACACTGGTAACAACGAGTGGAAGTGGTGGCAGGACTGTGAACAAGAGGAGAAGGGATAACGCGAACAGCGGAGGACAGAATCTGAGATCCATCAGAAAGGCGATGATAGATGACCAGCTCACAATTATGAGCAGTGATGGTTGGGTCAACAAGAAAGTCATCAGGATGGGAGACAATCGTAGGTTCATCATCGGAATGGGACAAAACCTCGGGTGAAGAGGTAAGAGTAGACTCTGGGGGTGGGGAGGGAACGCGGTCGGCAGGGGGAGCAGGAACATGAATAGGAAGAAAAAGATCAGGAGAAGGGGGAGAAAGTGGGGTGGAAGAAAAGGATTCTATGTAGCGATCACGAGCATCTTGGGGTAAAGAAAGAAAAACAGGTTTAAAAATGCGAAAGGTGAGTTGTCGAGGAAGACATTCAAAATAGGTATGAAAACCGTATAAGTGGAGGATGGAGAGAATACACTCGGGAAGACGGTTAATTTGTAGATGAAGAGGAATGCCAAATTCCTCAGGAAGATCCCTGGGAGCAGCACGAAAGTTGAACTTGGGAGATGGCAAGGAAAAGTTGGACAAGTTCCACCAAGATCTCGTCCTCAGAGAATAGAGAATAATTTTCAGGAGCAAGGACGAAGTCGGCGTAGAGGATGTTAATGTAGTGGGTAGGGAGGAACTGTGGACGGACTGGCATGGTGCGAAGAAAGGATAAAGGTGGAGTGAAGGGAGGAGAGGAGGTGGGGGAGGAAGTTGATGACATTGGAAAATGTAAGGAGAAAATCAAAGGCAAGAATAAGACTGAGAGTGAGAGTAAAAGATAAAACCAAATCGTATAGGAGAGAATATGTGGAAATGATCATTCAAACAGAGTTGGAGTAAATGGAATGTTGTTGTAAAAAGAGATATCAAAGAATTTGACTAATGAAGAAAAGAACTAGTACAACAATAGGGATGAGGGGAGCAAAGAGGTGAGGTATCATAGGTTAACGCAGAGAATGGGTTCTTTTATACATGGAGAGGATGTTATAAGCATGTCGGAGATTAGTCTCGGGTTCCCAAGTGTTTTCCGACATAGAGTATCCCTTCCATGTGGTCAGGTACCAATAGCGGCCAGGGGGTCCCTTGTGAGCAAGGATGTCGTCAACCTCATATTCTTCCTCACCTTCTATAACGTCCGGAGGCAGTGTAAGGAATTAAGGACCATATGCTTCAGTCAATCAATAAGAAGATAAGAGGGAGGCATGGAAAACTGTTACAATTTTCCTCCTATTTCATTCCACATACTGCTTCTTCATCCTTTGTCCTTCTCCTTCTTATGTTAGTGGTATGTTTCTCTATTCATATGATCATATTCTTCTCTTCTCATGTGGCGATCGCACCCATATTGATCTTCCTTCTTGAACTTGCTTTCGTTACCATGATTTCTCTCATAATCATGTAGTTAGCTAATTTTCTCCCGAGTTCTATCAGGTTCTATGCTTACGCGTCCCTCTAGATTAGCTAATCTTCTTTCTCCTTCCATCTTGTTCAATGATTACATGTCCCTGTCTATTTAAGTACTTCTCCCACTGTACTCTCTTCTCATTCTTGATCTGTGCAATCTAGTGCACTCTTGGATCACCCTTAGTCCCTCAGTTGTCCCTCAGTCCTAACCTCAGTCCCTCTTAGCCTTGCCTTCATGTGGCAAGTATCCTTAGTCTTTGCTAGCACAAGAGATCAAGGAAGTGCACCCTCTCCATGGTAGAGGTGCTACTTTGCTAGCTCATCATCCCCACTAGTATGCTTCGCATAACAGAAAACATCATGAATTTTCCATGTGGGAGGGAGTTTGAGCTGATAGGAGAGTGGAGACAGTACCTGAGTAATTTTGAAGAGACCCAAGCGCTTGAGTGTGAGTTTCTGAGATGAAAAGGGGATATGAAGATGAGTTGCCTCTAGCCAAACCTTATCTCCAGATTTCCAAGGGGAAAACTTCCGTGTCATATGTTGTGCTATCAGGCAGCGAGCAGACTCATGGGCGACAAGAGCTTCCCTTCTGGACTCTTCCAGAAGGGCAAGCCTAGAGCTGAGAGCGGGGAGAAAGGTCTTTCCCAAAGAAGGATAAGAACGAGGTTCGTATCCAAGCATCAGGGAGAAAGGGAACGTTTTAGTGGAATGGGGATAGGAGTTGTGCTGAAACTCAGTGAAAGTGACAAAGGAGGACCAGGTGTGAGGCTGGTTCGCACAGAAGATGCAAAGATATACTTCGATTTCTTGATTAACATGTTCGGTTTGTCTGTCAGTTTGTGGGTGGTATGTGGTAGACAGTCGAACATCGTAATGAAGGAGCCTAGCGAGTTCTTGAGCAAAGGTGGAAGCGAACTGGGGGCCACGATCAGAGACAATGGAATTGTGGAGTCCAAAACATTTAAAAATGTGTGAGAAAAAGAGGGAGGCGACTCTAGCAGCGTCGATGGTTTTGTTACAAGGAATAAGAATCACCCCCTTTGTAAGGCCATGGTCGACCACAACCAGAAGGGAGTCAAAACCCAAGGAGAGGGGGAGATCAGTGATCAAGTCCATGGATAACTGGTGAAAGGGGAGCACAGTAGACGAGGGGATGGGGGACAGGGGGGGCAGTGTGGTGGGTATTAACTTTGGACTGTTGACAAAGAGCGCAGCTGGCAACAAAGTTTTTAACAGAGGTAGTGAGGCCCAGCCACCAAAAATCACGTTCAAGAGTGCTTTGGTGCGAAAAATGCCCAAGTGTCCAGAAGCAGGGGCCGAATGAAAGGCATGTAACAAAGAGGAATGTGAAGTGGGGGGAACGTACATGCGACCACGAAAATAAAGGTGACCATTATCATAAGACCAATCAGATAAAGAGGAACAAGGAAATAAAGGGGAGCCCTCAGCAAGGCAGCGAAGAGCATGAAGAACAAGGGGGTCTGAGGCAGAAGAAGCACGAATCTGGTCGGCAAGGGCAAGGTCCAGGACAGAAATGATCTGAGGAGTAGGAAGAATAGCAGAGGAGGAATTATCCAACAAGGTATCAACCATATCCCAACAAGACAAAGCATTAGCAGGGGCCATGTGAGTGCCAGGCATGATCTGCCAGACAAGATCAAAGTCTTGGAGAAAAAGGGACCAACAAGCTTGGTGACAAGATAACTTCCAAGGGCCCTTGAGGTAGGAGAGGTTCTTGTGATCGGTGAGGACAGTGACTGGATGCGAAGTGCCTTGTAGATACTGTTTCCATTCCTAGAGGGCGAGAATGATGGCAAGGAGTTCCCGGTCATAGATGTCATAATTGCACTCCGCTGGGGAGAAGGTCCTGGAAAAGTAAGCATATGGATGTAAATCCTCATTAGTATCTGCTTGGAGAAGAACGGCTCCTACAGCGAGGAGAGAAGCATTAGTCATGAGGGAGAAAGGACGAGAAACGTCTGGAAGGAGGAGGACAGGAGCAGAGGAGAAGAGCGTTTTGAGGTGGTCGAATGCTGTTTGCTGGAGAGGCATCCAAAGCCAAGGTTCATCTTTGTGAGTGAGTAATGTAAGGGGGTGCAACAATGTTAGAGAAATTAAGGATGAACTTCCGGTAGAAATTAGCAAACCCCAGGAAAGAGCAAATACCCTTGATGGAGGAAGGTGGTTTCCAATCCGCGATAGCAGAGAGCTTAGCAGGGTCCATGAGAATACGACCTTGGCCAATGATAAGTCTGAGGTACTCCATATGAGAAACGTCAAATGAGCATTTGGACAGTTTCAGCGAAAGGTTGTGGTCACATAGTCAGAGTCAGACACAACGAGTACGTTCATGGTGAAGGCTGAGATCATCTCAAGTATGAATACCGATGTCATCCATATAAATTTTTAGCCAATGCTCAGCAATGATATCAGCAAAGATATGGTTCATGAAAGCTTGGAAGGTTGGGGGAGCATTGCAAAAACCAAAGAACATTATCATGGGTTCATAGAGACCAAGGGGTGTGATGAAGGCAGCTTTCCACTGATCGCCATCTCGAAGTCAAATGTTGTTATATCCCCAATGGACATCAAACTTGGTGAATAAAGTGGAATCCTTCATGTCGTCAATGAGTTCGGAGATAAGCAGAAGAGGATAAGCATGGCGAATAGTGTGAGAATTGAGATACCGATATTCTTGACAAGGATGAAGTGATCCATCTTTCTTGGGCACAAAAAAGAAGGGGGAGGCCTGTGGAGATTTTGAGGGAATGATACAACTGGTTTTGAGGTTTTCATCAATGAAATCCTTGCATGCTTGGTGTTCAGCCAGGTTAAGAGGATAGACCTTGGTGATTTTGGGGACGAAGGAGGGCTTGAGGTCAATCGAGTGGTCGAAGGAATGATGAAGGGGTAGAACACTAAACATTTTCTCAGAAAAGACTTCAGCGAATTCAGAGCACCAAGAAGGGAGTAGAATGGAGGTCGGGATGGCTTGTTGTGTGATTTGTGTCGACAGAGTGATCTTCCCAATGTGTGCGGGATAGAAGTTGTTACGTGTGTACTTGGGTAAGCACGCACGTAGCCCTGGTGAGGTTTAGGACGAGGGAGTCCTTGGCCGATGCCGTCGATGGTGTACGCGGGGACGTAGGCTGCACACGGATAGTGCCAGCCAAGGGGTCGTATACCGGGTCGAGCGCGGAATCAGCAAGGGAGGGCTAGGATTGCAAGAACGAAACTAGGACTAGGGTACAGGGGAAGATCCAGAGAACTAGGAGTAAACCTAGGGACTAGGGGTATGTCCAGGGAGCTAGGAGTAGATCCAGGGAGATCAAGAATAGAGAACATGGTATGTGCTACGAGGGTTTATATAGCGTAAGGTAAGGGGCACAGACCATGTCAAGAAAGGAAGAAAGAGAACAGCACCAGTCAAGGGCTGTGTGGAATGAGGACAGCACCAGTCATGGGCTGTGCGAAGGGAGGTCACAGAATACGAAGGAAACGGAGAGAAGGAACTAAGAAAGGAAAGCACAGGCAGTAGGCTGTGCGAGAAGAGAAGTCGAGGCTATGCGTGAGAGCATAGGGCGAAGGGTATTCTATGAAAGGGAAAGGAAGATCAAAGAAGCGGGAAGAAAGGAGGCGGACTCAATAGTGAGTCAGAGACAAGGGCGATGACTCATGTTGGATAAGTCAATGGG
>JBBPJJ010001066.1:0-11690 GCA_038088635.1 Veloboletus limbatus
AAAGTCGCAGCTAACCGAGCCGATTGAGTCGGCTATAATGATTACGGCTTGACTTTGCACGGTTCGGCTAAACTGCGCGCTCGGTTACAACTTGAGTCGGCTATGAGTCGGAGTTGCGGCAACACTAGAAAGGATTAAGCACCAAAGTCCAGTGATGATGCATTCTGGTATATTTAAACAAAAACAGGACTGTGATCTACAACAGAAAATGAACAATTCAACCTATGCTTCCACATTAGTAAGCTCCGCGAATCCGACTCGTTTGTTAGCGAAGTCCAACGTAGTATAGACATTCCTGAGGAAAATTTGTCCAATTATCCAGAACGCTGTGCATAAAGAGAGAATAATTCATTGATTAATACGGTGCATTCCGAAACAATTGAGACATATTTACGTGCACCGGTGTCGTCAGGATAAATGCCACTGACGCACATAGTTGGATCCGACTCATCTGGGCCTGTATTGAGGACCTCAGGAGGAATTTTGAACGATATACCAGCAAAGGTAAGGCTAATGGTCGGGAACGTATCGCACGGGACTACACAGTGTCAATAGAGCTCAGAAGGAACGCGGTCACATCCAAACTTACGGGTATAGTAAAACGGCTCATCGTCCCCGTCCAGTACAATCGTACCACCGAAAAATTTGTGCAGTTCGTCGGTTTGGTCGCTACGACCTTTTATGAGGAAGGTGCTAGTGTCGATGAGAGCAGGGGATTCTATCTCAAACGTCTGACCATCGGCCCGGAAGTCATCTAAGACAACGACCCAAAAGAACTGAATGGCCAACGTTACTGGGTCACATGTATCCAACAATTCGACTTACTGGAAAAATTAGGGTGACATAGGTGAAGCTTCCAACGTATAGCGCAGCATTCGATCCACCGATATACAACTCGGCTCCAGGAGACGAAAACTTGAACGAAATTGCTGGATCCAATTCATCTTGTTGGAGGAGGAGATTCTCGAAGACGGGGATAATAGCGCTATTGGACGATATTTCGCGGAAGCCAAATCCAATCACGCCATCCGCAGAGAATTCAGAAGATTGTAATCCGAAGGGATAGCTCGTCGCAACGACAATAACCTGCCGTTTCACCTGATTGGCTGTCAAAAATGACCATATTCATAAGTAGTAAGGAACACACCTCGAAGTCCGCTAGGTGCACAGTATCCAGACACAAATGGCCAGTTAGAGTGCCTTCAGTTTTGTACTCGAGTGAAACTGGCCTTGTCGTGTTGGCCGAAGCCGACGAAGAAGAGGAATTGTAGAGATTGTGTCCCAGGCAAGTGGCACAGTTAATTCCGGGCAGGAAGAAGTCGCTGTAATGGAAGTAAATAAAACAGTGGGGTGCTCCTAACATCAAACAAATACCCATAAGCGGTGTCAAAGACGACTGTGAGAGAGATTAGGGTAAACATGCATCAGGAATGCAACGGAAACCTACATTGCAAACTTTCACCGGGTTCACCGACCGAAACAATGCCCATAAAGAAGTCATTGTTGTCAGTGGTAAGCAAGGAGATATGATTATCGCGTTTTTCGAGCCTTTTCACAGCATAAGGATGTTTCACCCCGGTGTTCTTCTCGTAGTTCTCGAAGCCACGGGAAATCTTGCTAAAAATTATGCGTGAGTGAACTGCGATGTGCTTGCAACTGTGCGTACGACGTACGCATCGAGCGAAGCGATGTGAGAGCGAACCGCACGGGAATTGACACTTCCGTCAGCGTTCAAGAACGCAGACTCATTAATATAAATTGGGATGGCCAGGCTGGCACTCCTCTGGTAAGCAGGCTGGGGTGCTGCGGCGGCGAAGATAGCCAGTGCGATGCCAAAGGTCGCAAGAATAAGATGCATGCTATACAAGAGAACAGGACGATGATACTAGATGAAGTCAACTTGCCCACCTTTAAAACAGCAGCCCACGACGACAAGCATCCGCGGTCCATGCCATCGGCGACCATCGGGTAGTACCATCAAAATCTGATGCTGTTTCGGATACGGATGAACTCGCAAATACACACGGTGCCACAAGGATCCCATTCACACAAGGAGAACAATGGCCGCGGATTCGGCAGGGATATTTAATAGCAAGATCAGTGAGCACATTTGATACAATTCTGTTTCATGAGGAAAAAAAATGTTGAGACAGATCTCGACGTCGCCAATGGTGACGCCAAGCACTCGGGGAGCACGGGCTTATGGTCTAGTGTCGGCGGAAGATCACCCAATATGTACCCGACGAACATGGGATTAGAGGAGGGTCAACTCGTGGTGTACACCATAGATTCCCGCCCGGCCGGGTCACATATGCTGGCAACCATTGTCGAAATGAGTTTGCCCGATGAGCGTGGGAACGAATAAGAGTGCGTGAGAATTTAACATCGTGACGTCAGGAGACGACACACACCACTCTCTGAAACGGGGCACGTGCTCTCCCCCATGTCCATCGTCAAGATATACCGCTACATGTATCATTCCAAGTACAAGATATTTTAATTTCTGAAAACCAAGTGAAACGTCACAGTGTGCGTGTCCATACATTATCGTCTAATTCCTCTCCCTCATCTGCTACGATGCGATCCGGGTCGGTTTCACTGTCCTCTCCAAGTTCACATTCATCCCTACTACTGGTTGCATCTGGTTCGTCTTTCGTCTTCCTCGCCATCATTTCTGCTTGCAAGCGTGACTAGATTGATGGCATCGTCTGGCACGGTACCTCCTTCCCTCTGTAGAATTTCATCCCAATCCCGTGTAGCTATGTGACCAACCCCACCGTCACGGAACCGCATGTACATGTCTTGATCCACAGATCTGTAATAGTCGCTTAGTCATTCAATGGTACGAAAGGGAAAAGAAAAACATACTCTCTCGAAAATCTTACGGTGGCGGTGTGGCGCGGCCGCAGTGGCCACATGACTTGGGGTTCAAACCTTGCGGTCGGGTCGCGCCGCCGCGTCTCAGTCTCTGTTCCCTGTTCTCTGTCAATGGAAACGAAACAAATACGTGTATGTGCCAGACAGTGACGGGATGCAACGAGACTGAGAGAATGTCACAGCTCGGACGAAACAAGATGAAACGAGATGAGAATGAGACAAGACGGAATGTATTATATATATGTATATCGGACGTGCGTATGTGCGAGCCGCGGACGTGACGCAACGAGAATGTGTGAGTGTGGTGTGATCGACGACACAGCGCGCAGGGTGTAGTGCGGGGGTGCGGCCATCGTGATGCCAGGTGGTGGTGATGAGTGGTGGTGTCCATGGTATGCTACTACGGTGTGAGCGAAGAATTAGTGGGTGCTGGTGACAGCCGTTCCCGTATTCGAACGGCGGAGCGGATGGCGATTACGGTGGAGCACTGGTGACTAGCTAGTAGTATAGTAGTAGGGGAGGGGGGAGGATATGGTACGGGATCACATTTTGTGGTCACTTTGTACCGATCATATCGACGAGCCCGTATGCAATTAACCCGATTGGAACATGTGACCCCGGGGTGGGCCCGAGTAAAAAGATATACATAAGGTAGCCTTCGAGCATTTTCGACAAACCTTGCGTGACTTTGCAGAACTAAATTATAGGGTATTCCAGGGGATGCATCTCTTAGAAACAAAGATGGTCAAGCTGCAGAACCACAACAAATATTTAAGTGGTTACCAGGTCCTTTGACCCTGTGGCCCCTGTCATGCCAGCCAACCGGCCATGGCTTGGTTGCAAGCCTGAGGCCAGCCCAGCAAGCCACCAGTTTCTGTCACTGTCAGACATTACTTCAGAATGCCTAAATGTTCATGCAGAGCTTCATGTCAAATCACTCCTTGAGATAACCTGTCAAAAAAGGGGTTTTAGAGTGTTGTTCCTCCCTAAATTTCACTGTGAACTCAACTTTATTGAGCAGTGTTGGGGTTGTTTGACAACACAGAACACGGAGGCGATTTAGGCTACTCACATTGCATCAGCAAATCAGTATGTTCTCGACAGCTCTGGACAGCTCTGGACAGAGCCACAGAACCCCCAGGCTGGTCCATTCTGGACAGTTCTGTACAGTAACATATATTCTGTGAGTTCTGTGGATCTGGGGATTCTGTAGATTCTGTGGACTCTGTGAAACTATCCCAACTTTCTAATATAATATAATATACATTATTGAAATACACTTATAATTGCATAAAAACAATATTAATTAAAAACATATATATATGTTGCATATACTTAATTACATAATCATACTACATGGTCATATTATATAATCATGACCATCAAACATTATGTTATAGTACACTAAGTCAATCATAATTGTTACAATTCAGATTTATCTTTTGTTCTAATCTCTCGTCTTCGCTTATCTCTTTCCATCTTGATGACCTTTCTATGGTAACCCGCGGGTTCACCTTTCCCTCGTCATCTTGATTACGATTATCTTTCTTCTTTCTCATTCCTCGGACTTCAATAGCTGACTCACCAACTGAGTCATATATAACCTCGTCAATCCTCACCCTTCAACAGGGTTCTTTCTGCTTCTCTCGCATTCTATGTCATTCTTCTCATTTATCCTTCTCTATCTTTTTCCTTTCGTAGTCATGGTCCGTGCTAGCTTCTCATAACGTATATAAACCACACTAGCACGACCTGTATCCCTTAACTTTGAGCTCCACAATTCTACGCTTAGTCTTGCCTCTCAGTTCGCCAACTTCGGTCCCCAAGTCCCTTAGTCCCAGTAAAGGCCTCTCTATAACGAAGCCTTCGTCAAGCCTAGTCCTCATCCCCAGTCCTAGTCACCTTGCGGCTACGTGCGAACCTACCCGGTCCACACGTAACAAAAGCTCAAAGTTAACTTCTGCACGGCCACTATCATCGTGAGCCGTATCATTCTACACCCTGTCTTCCAGTACTCCTAGAACGTCGAGAACAACACCTCGACACCCTCCCCCAGTTATCCCAGAATCATCTGACGACGACGAAGATCTCTCAGACTCCTTGGACCAAGACGAAGACAATGAAGAAACTTCGCCAGTAACGCCAGTACAACCTTCACCTCGACCCCCTGTCGCTATACTACCAATGACTAACCGACCCACTGAATTACGACTCAATGCTCCCCAGGAGTTCGACGGAGGTTATTCTGAATACCCGGGATGGTACAACAACGTGGTGTTCTATCTCAGCACTAACTCCAAGATTTACAACAATGATGCTAAACAAATCGCCTTCGCCCTATCGTATATGAACAAGGGACCAGCCAAGAGTTGGGCAGCCACATTCCGTGTTAGCTGCAAACAAAACAACAGCACGCTCAATATGGGTACATGGGCTTCTTTTACCGCTAAGCTCAACAAGGCATTCAAACATCATGACGTCGTCAACCAAGCTATCGGATGGCTTTCCACGAAGAAGATGGTCTTGCATAAGGGGGTGTTCACCCCCTCTCTCAGTCTCTACACCACTGAGTTTCAGACCAACGCTGCACACGCCAGTATCACTGACCACAACGTCTTGATCGGCTACTACTCTGTGGGAATCCCCTCAAATCTTATGATGCGCATTATGACCATGGACCCAGTACCAGACTCGATCGACAAATGGTATGAAAAAGCCACATCCTTCAATGCAGCCTGGGACAGAGTTAGGGAAATAAAAGCGCGTACCTCCCACACCTCCGCTCCAATCTCATGTCCTTTCTCTTTCCCCCGCAAAGATCCAAACACCATGGAAGTCGATGCAACTACCGTCTCTAGACCGCCCAGACTCACGCCGGAATCTCGCAAAGAATGTCAAGAACGAGGGCTCTGCTTCAAGTGTCGTCTTCTGGGCCACTCGGCCAATAAATGTAAAACCTGCTTCGTCAACACCAAAGCCACTTGGATAGAAAAAAGGAAGGAAGATGTTGATGTAGTAGTGAAAAGAACTGACGAAGAAGAGACGGGAGAAATCCCGGACTTGATGGAATGTGACGACGAAGATGACGAAATTCTCGTCAACAAAGTTCAGTCTTTTTAAACGGAGAGCCTGTATCGACGTCAGCCTCTCCTTCTCACCATAAATACTTGCCTGTACAATCTAGGTCCAAGAAATCGTTATTCATAACCGCCACGATATCTATTCCTGCAAGTACTAAGAAAACCGTCGTCACCACCGCCCTTGTCGATTCTGGAGCACATATCAATTGCCTTGATTGGGGATTCATTCGAAAGAATCGGATTCCCTGCACTCAGTTACCAGCACCTATTCCTGTCAAAAACGTCGATGGATCACTAAACATCAGAGGAACGATTCATTTCATCGCCGACCTTTATGTCACTATTGGGCACACTACCACGAAAATCCTTTTCCATGTTATGGGGTGTGGAAATGATCGAATTATCCTCAGATTCCCCTGGCTTCAACAGGAAAACCCCGATATTAACTGGAAGAAGAACCACTTACGACTCAGACCAGAAAGTGATTGATCGAACGACCTTGCTACCGAGATCACGCAGCATACTCAAGAAACCCAACGAGCTCCTGGATATTATAAAACTGAATCCCATCCAGTACGACACGCCGCGATAACTCATGAATTTGACAAGAAACTTTACGATTACCTTGAAGTAAACAATGAAAACTTCCTTCGACCCGAAGATTTCACCAAGAAGGCAGTTGCTTCCTACTGCATTAATCACGTAATCAAAGGGGATACACGTTACTTAACCCCACGATGCGTATCTCCTGCCATGGTAAAAGCTTATACCACGTCCACAGATCTAGCAATACAAAATCTAGCCCTCAAACCAAAGACAACACTCCCAACCGAGTATAGCGACTATCAATCAGTATTTTCGGAAGTCGCCGTGGGAACCTTGCCACCAACTCGGCCCTATGACCATGCAATCAACCTAAAGAACTCTTTTACTCCCAAGATCGGTAAACTATACCCATTATCCACTGACGAAACCCAGGCAGCCGACGACTTCATCGAAGAACATCTCAAATCTGGCAAGATTCGCCCTTCGAATTCCCCACAGGCTTCACCATTCTTCTTCGTCAAAAAGAAGGATGGTAAACTTCGCCCCTGTCAAGATTATCGTTACTTAAACGAACACACTGTTCGAGACGCTTACCCTCTACCACTCATTACAGACCTAATCGACAAACTAAAAGCAGCAAAACATTTTACCAAGTTTGATGTCCGATGGGGTTACAATAACGTTCAGATTAAAGACGGCGATCAATGGAAAGCGGCATTCATCACGCATCGAGGGTTGTTCGAACCCATGGTTATGTTTTTTGGCATGACTAACTCCCCCGCCACATTCCAGCGTTTTATGAATGACTCCTTCTGTGACATGATAGCGGAAGGATGGTTAGTAATTTATATGGATGACTTACTAATTTACTCCCCTGATAGAGAAACTCATGAGCGCAACACCAAACGCGTTCTTCAGCGTATGCACGACTTAAACTTACACCTCAAACTGGAGAAATGCGTCTTCGACACTTCGGAAGTCGAATATCTTGGCATGATTGTCAAACCAGGACAGTTAGCTATGGACCCTGTCAAACTGGACAGCATCTCGACCTGGAAGACACCACTCACGCTCAAAGACGTCCATTCTTTTCGTGGTTTTGCTAACTTCTATCGTCGCTTCATCTGTGACTATTCTACGCTCGCCCATCCATTAATTGATCTCACAAAGAAAACAGTCCCATGGGCTTGGACCCCTGCCTGTCAAACCGCTTTTGATTCGCTCAAAGCAGCGTTCATGACAAAACCCGTCCTTCAACTCCCCGACGCATCTAAACTCTTTGCTATCGCCACCGACGCTTCCAAATGGGCAACCGGCGGTATTCTCTTACAATCTGATACGAATGGGGATTGGCACCCCTGTTCCTATCTCTCCCAATCCTTCCTGCCCACCGAACGGAACTACGATATTCACGACCGCGAGCTCCTGGCAATCCTCCGCGCCCTGCGCGCCTGGCGACATTACCTTATCAGTTCTTCCACTCCCGTCCAGGTTTTTACTGACCACAAGAACCTTACCTACTTCCGTCAAGCCCAGCTGTTAAACCGCCGCCAAGCTCGCTGGTTACTGGACTTACAGGACTTTGACCTGCACATTACTCATGTCCCTGGCAAATTACTCACAGGTCCTGATGCTCTCTCTCATTGCCCCGATCATGTCCCCGCCACTGCCGCCTCTGATAATGCCGATGTCACCCTCCTTCCTGATTCCCTGTTTGTCAACCTCGTTGATAACGCCCTTGATCGTCAAATCCGCGATGCGTCTGCTTCCGACCCCCTGGTTCTTGATTGGCTAAACCCTTGGCCTCTCCCTGGTTCCTCCGCCCGTCTTCCCTCCGACTGGTCTTATGCCGATGGCAAACTCTCTTACCACGGTCGTTGTATGTTCCCTGCAATGACCTGCTTCGGCGTGCCATTGTGTCCGGGTGCCACGATCATGAAACGGCAGGACACCCGGGTTACCTTAAAACTCGCCAGCTGGTCGCGGCACATTATTGGTGGCCTGGCTTGGCGCAGTATATTCGTCGTTATGTCGCCGGTTGCGCCACCTGTCAACGGAACAAAGCTAATACTCACCCCTCTACTCCCCCCCTCATGCCCATCCGTTCCACTTGTACTCGCCCTTTTCAACAGGTCTCTTGTGACCTGATCACTGCTCTCCCTTCTTCCTTGGGCTTTGATGCTCTCCTGGTCGTGGTTGACCATGGCCTTACGAAGGGGGTAACTCTCTGTCCGACCATCACCACAGTCACGGCCGAAGGAATCGCTTCCTTATTCTTTACCCACGTTTTCACCCAGTTTGGCCTTTACGACAAGATTATCTCTGACCGCGGTCCCCAGTTCACTTCTTCCTTCGCTAAGGAGCTAGGACGACTCGTCGGTTATGAACTTGCTGTCTCCACCGCTTATCACCCTCAAACTGACGGTGAGACAGAACGTGTGAATCAAGAGGTGGAAACGTATTTACGGATCTTCTGTGGGAACGAACCAACAACGTGGGCTAATCATATTGCAATGGCGGAATTCGCGCATAACCACCACCCCCACTCGGTCACTGGAAAGTCCCCCTTCTTTCTCATGATGGGCTTCGAACCCCAAGCCCTGCCAACGGCTATCCCGTCATCGAATCTTCCGGCCGTAAACCAATGCATATCACTTCTCACGGAAGCACGAAACGAAGCCCTTGCTGCTCACGAACTCGCCAGGCAAACCATGGCAGCTAGATCCAAACAACAGTTTACACCGTTCAAAGTAGGAGAAAAGGTATGGTTGGAAGCAAGGAATTTAAAACGCCTTGTGGTCAATCCAAAATTCGCCGCAAAACGAGAAGGACCCTTTGTCATTACCAAGGTTTTCTCACCAATCACGTATCAACTACGCCTCCCACAGACGTGGAAAATTCACCCAGTATTCCACGCCTCCCTCCTATCCCCTTACCACGAAAACGACACTTACGGAACGAACTTCCCACAACCACTGCCAGAACTAATAGATGGGGAAGAAGAATACAAAATAGAGGAGATCTGACGCCATCGTGGTTCCGCAGCACACTGCTCCTTCCTAATCCGATGGAAAGGATACACAGCCGAAGAAGACTCGTGGGTTTCCGAGCGGAACTTGAAACATTCCGCAGCACTTCTGGCCGACTATAAAAAACGTCACAAACTTTGAAACTCCTCATCCTTTCTTCCCTTCCAATTTTATGTTTGATTTCGTCCCCAAAGAAAAACTATCACATTTTACATTTCGCTTTCACTACAAAGTTCCAAGTTCTCATTCTCTTCAACATGCTTACTTTTGTCGATACGATTACTGCCCCTTTCACCACACCTTCTGATTTCTCCTCACCCTCTTTCTTCTCCTCTCATTTATCATGGGCATGACCTATGTCGTTCGATCCGTTTCCCCCATTCCCGAACTCCTCAGCGAAACTTCTTCGTCGCCGTCTTCCTTCCACACCGCTCCTGAACAGATCCAACTTCAGTTACATGACAACCCAGAAGAACAAGATGACTCCGATTCGACGACTGCAGAAGCAGGGTGGGGAGAGAATCCCGATGAGGCCTGGCAGGTGGCGAGTCCTGCACTAGATATGCCAGACCCTTTCGCTACTAGACCACTTAGTTCTCATCCACCCATTTTATCGGTTCTTCTTCCCCCAGCATCTCACCGTCTCCGTTCAGACACACCAGACGATACATACGTGCAGGTCCTCCTGCATCGCATTACAGACTCCAGATTGGCTATTCCAGCCACTAGCCACCTCGATTACAGCTCCCCTCTCCTAGCCCTCTACAAAGCACTGATCGAAACCGAGCACATCGATCTCATAGTGCACAACAATTCAGCCAATCCCGATGCACACGTCACCCTTATCGTGGGTGTCCTTCGACACATCCGGGATCACCTGCGAGGCGCCCTTGTCACCATGGGGTACCAACTCCACTTTGGGGAATTCTTGGCAGATATAGAACGCTACACTCGAGAGCTTGCGCTTGCCCAGGGAATTCAACCACCTCCCTACTCCTCTGCGGCGACAACCCCAAGCGCCTCCTCCTCCCCTCTTGACCTGGCCGCCGAAGCGTCTTTGGCTCACACGGATGCATGGCTAGCCGGATTAGGTGGTCGGCTTGTCCTTCCTCCCAACCACTCCAGATACTCCGAAGCTTGCTTCGAGTGTCATCGCCTAGGGCATCGTCGTGCCCAATGCCCGCAATACCAATACCCATTATGCCTTGTATGGGCTCCTGGACACGCTCAGGTCCGTTGCCCAAGCCGTCCTTGTCCTCGTCCGCCACGACGCCCAACATCGTCATCCTCGTCGGGCTCCTCTACCACCCAACACACTCTACCACACTCATCCGCACGCCAACCAGTTCACTTCGCGACCCCTCGTTGTCGACGAACCGTCTCACCCATCTCTCCTCTCCCCGACGTCGATGACCATATTGATGATGTATGGGATAATGCTGCTTATGCAAACGTCACCGGATCTCCCGGTGCTTATGCCCTGGACCTCTAATCAACCCACCACGTATGTATCCCTCAAGACCTGGTTCTTGTCGGTGACTTGAGATGTACTGGGGGGGTAATGTTACAATTCATATTTATCTTTTGTTCTAATCTCTCGTCTTCGCTTATCTCTTTCCATCTTGATGACCTTTCTATGGTAACCCGCGGGTTCACCTTTCCCTCGTCATCTCGATTACGATTATCTTTCTTCTTTCCGATTCCTTGGACTTCAATAGCTGACTCACCAACTGAGTCATATATAACCTCGTCAATCCTCACCCTTCAACAGGGTTCTTTCCGCTTCTCTCGCATTCTATGTCATTCTTCTCATTTATCCTTCTCCATCTTTTTCCTTTCGTAGTCATGGTCCGTGCTAGCTTCTCATAACATATATAAACCACACTAGCATGACCTGTATCCCTTACAGTGACTCCAAAAAGCGTTACAATAACTAACCCCAAACCGGGGCACGAAGCGCCCCGCAACCACCCGTGGGAATATCGCTTCGCTTTGGTGAGACCAAACAAAGTACAAACCCCTGGCTACAGTTCGGTCCCTGGGCCATGTGATTTGGCCTAGGGGTTGCAAAGATATGACTGTTTTAAAACAGGAACACCATTGTAACAGTTTTTGGACTTTTGCCATAACATACTGGATCTCAATCATACAGAGGCTG
>JBBPJJ010001069.1:0-11673 GCA_038088635.1 Veloboletus limbatus
CTTCCTTTCTCGTTACTTCTTTGATCTTCTCTTCCTTTCATAGAATACCCTTAGCCCTATGCTCCCACACGCATAGCCTTGGCTTCTCTTCTCGCACAGCCTACTTCCTGTGCTTTCCTTCTTTGGTCTCTTCTCTCCGTTTCCTTTGTATTCTATGACCTTCCTCCGCACAGCCCATGACCAGTGCTGTCCTCATTCCACACAGCCCTTGACTGGTGCCATTCTCTTTCTCCTTTCTTGACATGGTCCGTGCCCCTTACCTTATGCTATATAAACCCTAGTAGCACGTACCATGTTCTCTATTCTTGATCTCCCTGGATCTCTCCTTGTACCCTGGGTTTACTCCTAGTCCCCGGACTCCCTTGGATCCTAGACCCTAGACCCTAGACCTACCCCTAGTCCTTGTACTCTCTGCAATCCTAGCTTCCTTTGCTGATTCCGCGCTCAACCCAGTATACGATTCCCTTGGCTGGCACTATACGTGTGCAGCCTACATCTTCGCATACACCATCGACGGCATCAGCCAAGGCTCCCCTTGTCCTAGACCTCACCAGGGCTACGTGCGAGCTTACCCAAGCCCACACGTAACATGAGGTTTTTATGGTCAGTGAAGACCTGGACAGGGTGGGGAGATCTGTGGAGGCAGTGGCGCCATTCCTTGAGAGCACAGATGATGGTGAGGAGTTTGCGATCGTGGATGTCATAGTTTCGCTCCACGGGGGTGAAAGATTGAGATAAGTAGGAACAGGGATGCCAGTCGCCATTGACATCAGTTTGGAGGAGGACCGCACCGGAAGCATATTGGGAGGCGTTGGTTGCAAGGGCAAAGGGGGAAGAGAAGTCAGGGAGATGGAGGACAGGTTTGGTAAGAAACAGGGATTTCAGTTTCTCAAAGGTTTGCTGGCAAGCGGGGGTCCAGCTCCAGCAGGTGGTTTTCTTAGTGAGGTCTATGAGGGGACGGGCGACAGTGGAGTAGTCTGGGATGAATTTGTGGTAGAAATTCGCAAAGCTGAGGAAGGAGCGGACATCGTGAAGAGAGGAGGGGATTGGCCAGGAAGCGATTCCTTCCAATTTGACAGGGTCCATGGCAAGTTGTCCGGGTTTGACAATCATGCCAAGGTATTCGACTTCTGAGGTGGCAAAGGTACATTTTTCCAACTTGAGATGGAGGTCCAACTCCGTCATGTGTTGAAGAACTCGGCGGGTGCGTTCTTCGTCGGTCTTCTCATTGGGGGAATAGATTAGGAGGTCATCCATGTAGATGACTAACCATCCTTCGGCTATCATATCGCGGAAGGAGTCAGTCATGAAACATTGGAAGGTAGCAGGAGAGTTCGTCATGCCAAAGAACATCACCGTTGGTTCAAAAAGGCCTTTGTGGGTGATGAAGGTGGCCTTCCATTGGTGTCCGTCCTTGATTCGTATATTGTTATACCCCCATCGGACGTCGAATTTGGTGAAGACCTTGGCGCCCTTGGGTTTGTCAATGAGGTCTGAAACAAGAGGGAGGGGGTAGGCATCATGAACGGTATGTTCATTGAGATACCGGTAATCTTGGCAGGGGCATAATCCGCCATCCTTCTTTTTGACAAAGAAGAAGGGGGATGCTTGAGGGGAGTTTGACGGTCGTATTTTTCCAGCTTTTAAGTTTTCGTCAAGAAAGGATTCTGTCGCTTTTTGTTTTTCGGGGGTGAGTGGATAGATTTTGCCAATTTTTGGCACGAAGGAGTCGGTGAGGTTGATCTCATGATCATATGGTCGGGATGGGGGAAGATGGTTGGTAGCTTCTTTCGAGAAGACTGAAGCGAAGTTTTTGTAGGCTGAGGGTAGTTGTACTTTAGGTTTCTCGGCCGCCATGGCTAATTCTGTAGCGGTCGTAAGTTTGGTGATGCGGGGATCTCCCTTAGGAATGAGTTTACTCCCAACGCAAAGAATATAATGAATGATACGATTATCATTGGCCCCAACGAGGTATTGTTGTTTGGACTCGTAATCTAGGTAATCGTATAATCAAGCTTCATGTACTGAGTCGACGTGAACGTGGTTGGGAGGGAGGTCTTTGCATGGGTGATATCGTTGGTATTTCACTGATTCTAGACGAACGTTGTTGTTGTGAAGAGCGACTAGTTCCTTAGACTGGTTGGTTCCTTCATCGATGGAAAGGGTTTGTTTGATCCAATTGATTCGGGGGTTGACGGCCTTAAGCCAGGGGAGACCAAGGATTACATTTTGATGTCCGCAGTTCATGACATAGAATAGAATTTTGTGCACGATCCCGTTGATGTGAGAGAATAGGGTGGTGGTGAACCGTACTCCTCCCTTGAAAGTTGGTTCTTGATTGAGGTTGGTGACGTGGATGGGGGAGAAGAGACAAGTGGTGGGAAGGCGATTCTTCTTGACGAAGTCCCAGTCAATACAGCAGACATCCACTCCACTATCAACGAGAGCTTTCGTTTCGACGGTTTGTAATGTGCGAGAAGGGATGATGAGTTCGAGGGGAACAATCATAGATTCCTTCGTGGTCGTAGATACTAGTACAGGGGCACATTTTAGGGAAGGGGGAGTTGGTCGCGTCGATCGAGACTCCCTGGTTAAAAATCCTTTTTGGGAACTGGGAACCCAACCTTCTTTACAGTCGGGGTGGTTTCTTCATCATTCAACTCAATCAGGCTGGCTGTAGTTTCTTTAGCGTGTTGGACACAGGGTCGGGGAATGGTTGGGGGAACTTTTGGAAAGGTTCGGCAAGTGTCCGTGCTGTGACCAGTCTTTCAGCAGCGAAAGCATTCTTTTTCTTGGATGCAACGCTTTCGCTCCTCAGGGGTAAGTTTTGGTGGAAACTGGACAGCATCGACATCCATAGTGTTAGGATCTCTAGCTGGGGTGATATGTTGTGGGGTGGAAAAGGGACGGAAGGTGGAGGAATGGGAGTGAATCTTGGCGAGATCCTGTGCTCGTTCCCACTGGGTTTGGAAATGGACAGCTTTCTCATACCATTGGTCTATTTTGGTTGGCACAGTGTCCATGGACATGATGCATCGCATGAGAGAGGGGGGAAGTCCTGCGGCG
Organism: Veloboletus limbatus; assembly: GCA_038088635.1. Classification (NCBI taxonomy): domain Eukaryota; kingdom Fungi; phylum Basidiomycota; class Agaricomycetes; order Boletales; family Boletaceae; genus Veloboletus; species Veloboletus limbatus. The sequence goes on from JBBPJJ010001069.1 coordinate 3,067, forward strand.
AAATAACTGATAAGAACTCTTTCATCCTTGATTCCGGAGAGAATCATGTCATTGTGGAATTCTGTAACGACGAGGTTGAGCTTCCCTCCCCAGGTTTCTCCTTTTCCTTTTGGGGAGGAAACTTGTCAGGTGGAGAGGCGATTGATGGCATTATTCTGGGTGTCGACATGTTCGAATGCAACCTTGAATTCTTTGATAAAGTCTGGGAAGGTCCCGAAGAAAGCAGTGGCTAGAGCTTTTTGTTGGAAGGTGGCAGCCCAAGTAGCTGCAGTTCCTTCTTTTATGTGGGAAAGGGCAAAGGCGACCTTTTTGCTATTGGTGTCATAGGCATCTTCATTAACCATGAGGTAAGTGCGAATGGAGTCGAGCCAAGGGATGGCTTTCTCATAAGAGCCGTCAAAGGACTCAGGTGTACCGAGACGAAGTTCTACTGGTTTGGAAGAGGTCATGGTGGTTGGCTGAGTGGGCGGTAGCGAGAAGGTGGGTTGTTGTTCAATAGGGGTTGTGGCTGGTGGAGTTTGGGCACGAGGGATATGAAGAGCACCAGAAAGATGGTGCGATAACTCAGTGGCATCCTGCATTGATTCTGCAGACAGGATGGGGAGATCTTCTTCGTTTTCGAAGAGAGCTAACTGTTGTTGACTAGGCGATGGTGAGGATTCTGTATCCGAGGGTTCGGGTTGTTCCCGATGAGCAGTAGTTGGGCTGAAGAGCCATACGGGGATTCTGGGATGAGGAGCTATGGTGGTGATCTACCCGATGGTAGTCATTGTAGTAGAGCTTAGACCTTTTGTTACAGTTGACCCCGGTAGGGGCAAACGTAGCCTTGCAAGGATGGAAGCCGTGAACGAGGAACGAGGACTCGCCTAAGTGCTACGCATGAAGGTCGACAATGAATCGCCTTGAAGAGTTGGCAGGAGCTTAGCGAGGAAAGTCCACACGGATAGTAGGACCAGGATGAGGAGAGCAAGTCTGCGGTGAAGCAGGTGGATTGCACAAGAGATACAAGGTAGTTTGCAAGGAGGTCTAAGCTAGGGAATAGGGAAGGGGAGCGAGGGTTTATATACCCGAGCTATGGAATATTATGGAACCTTGCGGAATGTCCAGGAAGGAATAATGAACCAATGGCAAAGAAGACGTGATTGGTAATCGCCATGGAATGTAAAAGAATGCCATGGAACGCTAGGTAAAGGAATAATGAACCAATGGCAAAGAAGACGCAATTGGTAATCACCATAGAACGTGAAGGAACATCATAGAACGATGAGTAATACACTGTGTTATGTGACACTAAATAAACGGTAGAGAAATAAAGGAACGAGTAAGGAAGAAAGAGGGAAATCGTAACAGCGAGGAGTACATTGAGTTGGATGCATACGGCGTGTATAAAAGGCAATGGACAGCGGCGGAGGTATCATCTGAGGTGTGAGTGAACGACGAGACCCAGAGGACGAAGAAGGAGGGGAACATCAACGATTCATACGTTTGGGACAACCTCGTTGAGAGTGTCCAGGAGCCCATCGAAGACAGATGGGATATTGATATAGGTTGCAATCTGGTCGGGTATGGCCAAGATGTCGACAGATAAAACATGCTTTATCATAGTGAGGATGATATGGGGGAAGAGAGGCAAAACCTTGTAGTGATCGACGTCGTCGATGAATTCGGGGAACCCAACTTGATGCATTAACTGTAAAAGATCCTCCTTCAAGGTCAACTAGAGACTGCAGATGCATCGTGAATGATGAGCCAACTGGAGAGAGGTAATGGTTGGGTGAACCATTGTCAAGGTCAACCGGGAAATGGAAAGGAAGAGGTGGAGTAGGTAAAGAAAGGGGGAGCTATCGTCAATGTAAGAATCTATAGTACGACTGAGGGAAGTGTCATGAAGTTGAGAAATCAAATGTTGTGAGGAACCACGATCTAAAAGGGTTTCTTGGCGAGGATGTGCAAACATAGGAATAGCAACAGAAGGGATGGAAGGTGGAGAGCCAAGGGGAAGGAAGGGGACTTCAGTAGGAAGATCAGGAAAGTCTGTCAATCGGTCGGCAAGAGTACAAGTTGGGGAAGCAAGTCCCCATCCTGGTTCAGCGATAGTAGACTGATCATCATTGTCAGCGGGATCAATGGGATGGGAGGAAGGTTGAGTGAGATTGGTTGACATGTCGTGCAGTGGTAATGATGGAGTGGATGAAAGAAGGGAAGATGGAGGGATATTGTTTCTTATAATTGAGGAGAGCGGATTGTGAATGTTTTAAGTTCTGCTTGGGTATCCAGGAATCGTCTTCTGGCAGATATCCCTTCCATCGGATCAGGAAGGAACGGGAGGATGGAGTTCTACGATGTCATAAAATCTTCTCAATTTCATATTCCTCTTCTTTGCTGATGGGGTCAGGTGGAGGTTGTGAGAAGTTCGGTCCATGTATGCTATTTTCGCGATAGGGTGATAAGAGAGATGTGTGGAACACCGGATGGATTTTCCATGTTTGGGGGAGGCAGAGGTGATAAGTGATGGAGGACAGAACTTCTGTGACAATGAAAGGACCTTCTTGTTTAGGGGAGAATTTAGGGTTGTCAATGCATTGTTTAAGATTCTTTGCTTCTAACCAGACTTTGTCTCCTTTGGCGAACGGGGTGAACGTTCATCGAGTTCATGAAGCCATGACTTGTTGGGCAAGTTCATGAGGGGCAAGGGCTTCGTGTCAAGCTGTAATTAGGGTTCTGAAACGGGATTCGACGGTGGGAATAGAGGATTTGGCCATCACTGAGGGAAGAGCACGTGGTTAATATCCCATCATGAGGTAAAAGGGGGACTGGTTGGTGACAGAGTGGGGGTGGTGATTATGTGTGAACTCGGCATATGGGATTAGTGAGGGCCATGAAGTGGGGTTATTTCCATAGAAGATGTGGAGGTAAGTCTTGACCTCTTGATTTACATGTTTGCTTTCTCCATCGGTCTGTGGATGATAAGCGGTGGAAAGGGCAAGGGAGTAATTAAGAAGACGGTCTAGTTCCTTTGCGAAGGCAGAGGCAAATTGGGGGCCACAATCAGAGATAATCTTGTCATAGAGACCGAAGCGGGTATAGACATGGAGGAAAAAGAAGTGTGCTATGCCCTCAGCAGTGACCGTTTTGACAGTAGGACAGAGAATCACCCCCTTTGTAAGCCCATGGTCTACCACGACCAAGAGAGAGTCAAAGCCAGCAGAGGGGAGAAGGTCCGTGATAAGATCACAGGAAATTTGTTGAAAGGGGTGCGTGCAAGAAGACCAAATGGGAGTGAGGGGGGGAAGGGAAGGATGGGTGTTGGACTTGGCTTGCTGGCAAACAGCACAGCCGTCAACATATTGATGCACAAAGTGTGTGAGGCCAGGCCACCAAAACTCAGTGGAAACAAGTTGGCATGTTTTAAGGTAGCCCAGGTGACCAGCAGACTCATGGTCATGACAACGTCGGAGGATAGAACAATGGAGATCACCGTCAGGCAGAACATAGACATGGCTTTGATAGGTAAGCACTCTGTTCGTGTATTGCCAATCAGAGAGGCGTGCATGGAATGCAGGGGGAATAGTACCATTCAAAGCCTGCAAGGCTTGGAGGACAAAGGGATTGGTGGTGGAATGAGAGACAATGTGGTGGTGGAGGGTGGCGTCAATGAGATTAATGAAGAGTGAGGGAGGAAGAAGTATGACACCCTCATTGTCAGAGAAGGATGGAAGATGGTTGTTACGATTTGTTACAATTCTTCTTTGTGATGTACGATTCCTACGTTTTACTTCGTTTCTCCTTCTTCTTGATGACTTCTTCACGGTAAACTACGGTTTCACCTTTCATTCGTCATCAAGCTTACATCTACTTTCATTCTGTCCGATTCTTCAGACTTCTATGACTGACTCACTACATGAGTCATACTTACTCATCACCCTTGACTCTTCAACAGAGTTCTTTCCGCTTCCATCGCATTCTGCGATGTTCTTTCATTTATCCTTTTACTTCCTTTTTCCTTTCGTGGTCTTGGTCCGTGCTAGCCCCTCTCAACAAATATAAACCCTACTAGCACAACTTGTATTTCTTAACTTTGAGCTCCGCAATTCTACGCTCTAGTCTTGCCTCTCAGTTCGTCGACTTCGGTCTCCAAGTCCCTTAGTCTCAGTAAAGGCCTCTCTATAACGAAGCCTTCCTCAAGCCCTAGTCCTCGCCCAGTCCTAGTTATCTTGCGGCTACGTGCGAACCTACCCGGTCCACATGTAACAAAAGCTCAAAGTTTCTTCTGCACGGCCACTACCATCGTGAGCCGTATCATCCTTCACCCTGTCTTCTAGTACTCCCAGAACGTCGAGAACAACACCTCGACACCCTCCCCCAGTTATCCCAGAATCATCTGATGACGAAGACCTCTCAGAACATTCAGACGAAGACGAAGACAACGAAGAAACTTCGCCAGTAACCCCAGTACAACCACCACTTCAAACCCCAGCGCCAGCTCAACCTTCACCTCGATCTCCTGTCATCACCGTATTATCAATGACTAACCGACCCACTGAACTTCGACTCAATGCTCCCCAAGAGTTCGATGGGAACTATTCTGACTATATGGGATGGTATAACAACGTCGTGTTTTACCTCAGTACCAACTCCGAAATCTACAACACCGATGCTAAACAGATTGCCTTCACATTGTCATATATGAATAAAGGATCCGCCAAAAGCTGGGCAGCCACATTTCGCGTCAGTTGCGTACAAAACGACGGCACTCTCAACATGGGAACCTGGGCTTCCTTTACCGCTAAACTCAACAAAGCGTTTAAACACCATGACGTTGTCAACCAAGCAATTGGATGGCTTTCTACCAAAAAGATGGTCTTAAATAAAGGCGTGTTCACTCCCTCTCTCAGCCTTTATACTACCGAGTTCCAGACCAACGCTGCACGTGCCGGCATCACCGATCACAACGTCTTAATCGGCTACTACTCTGCCGGAATCCCTTCTAATCTCATGATGTGCATTATGACTATGGACCCGGTACCCGATTCAATCAACAAATGGTTTGAAAAAGCCACATCTTTCGACACAGCTTGGAGCAGAGTTAAGGAAATCAAAGCACGATCCCTCCATGCATCCACTCCAGTCTCACGTCCTTTCTCTTTTCCCCGCAAGGATCCAAACGCTATGGAAGTCGATGCAACCACCGTAACCAGACCACCTCGACTCACTCCGGAATCGCGCAAAGAATGCCAAGAACGCGGGCTCTGTTTCAAATGTCGTCTTCCCGGTCACTCGGCCAATAAGTGCAAAACCCGCTTCGTCAATACCAAAGCAACTTGGAGAGAAAAGAAGCAAGAAGATGTCGATGTAGTTGTAAAAAGAACTGATGAAGAAGAGACGGGAGAAATCCTGGACTTGATGGAATGTGACGACGAAGATGACGAAATCCTTGTCAACAAAGTTCAGTCTTTTTAACTGGAGAGTCTGTAACGACGCCAGCCTCTCCTTCTCATGCTAAATACTCGCCTGTACATTCCACATCCAAGAAATCATTATTCATAACCACCACATTATCGATTCCTGCGAGTACCACAAAAAACGTCGTCACCACCGCCCTCATAGATTCCGGGGCACATATCAATTGTCTTGATTGGGGATTTGCCAGAAAACACCGAATCCCCTGCACCCGATTACCACATCCAATTCCTGTCAAAAATGTCGATGGATCCTTGAATATTAAAGGGACAATCCATTTCACCGCCGACCTTTACATTACAATCGGGCCTACCACCACCAAAGTTCTCTTTCATGTCATGGGATGTGGCAACGATCGTATTATCCTAGGATTCCCATGGCTTCAACAAGAAAACCCCGTTATCGACTGGAAACGAAACCATTTACGATTTAAACCAGAAAATGATCGATCCAATGACCTCCTCGCTGAAAATCGAGAACATCTTCAACGAACTCAGCAACACCCGGGATATTACAAAACTGAACCTCACCCAGTACGTCATGCTGCGATTACCCACACATTCGACAAGAGATTGTACGACTACTTGGAAACAAACAACGAAGATTTTCTTCGACCTGAAGATTTCACCAAGAAAGCAATCACCTCCTATTGCATTAACCATGTTGTCAAAGGGGATACACGCTATTTAACCCCACGATGCGTATCTCCCGCTATGGTAAAAGCTTACACAACGTCCACAGATTTGGCAATACAAAACCTAGCCCTCAAACCAAAGATAACTCTCCCCGTCGAGTACAGCAACTATCAAGCGGTATTCTCAGAAGTCGCTGCAGGAACCTTACCACCAATTCGACCTTACGACCACGCAATCAACTTAAAGGATTCCTTCGTTCCCAAGATAGGCAAACTGTATCCCTTGTCCACCGACGAAACCAAGGCTGCCGATGACTTTATTGAGGAACATCTCAAATCCGGCAAAATCCGTCCCTCGAATTCCCCACAAGCCTCGCCATTCTTCTTCGTCAAAAAGAAAGATGGAAAACTTCGCCCCTGCCAGGATTATCGATATCTAAATGAACATACCGTTCGCGATGCCTATCCCTTACCGCTTATTACTGACTTGATCGACAAACTAAAAGACGCCAAACATTTTACCAAGTTTGACGTCCGATGGGGCTATAATAACGTTCGAATCAAGGACGGGGACCAATGGAAAGCGGCATTCATCACGCATCGAGGATTATTCGAACCCACGGTTATGTTCTTTGGCATGACCAATTCCCCAGCTACCTTTCAGAGATTTATGAATGACTCCTTCCGTGACATGATCGCGGAAGGATGGTTGGTTATCTATATGGATGACTTATTGATCTATTCCCCAGATCCAGAAACCCATGAACGCAACACAAAACGTGTCCTTCAACGCATGACAGACCTCGATTTACATCTCAAGTTGGAAAAATGCGTCTTCAATACTTCAGAAGTCGAATACCTCGGTATGGTCGTCAAACCTGGACAGTTAGCCATGGATCCCGTAAAACTTGACGGAATACGCGCATGGCAAAAGCCAAATACTCTCAAAGACGTTCGCTCCTTCCTTGGTTTTGCTAACTTTTATCGCCGTTTTATTCGTGATTATTCCACTATAGCTTGTCCGCTAATTGACCTTACCAAGAAAACGACTCCTTGGGATTGGACCCCTGCCTGTCAAGCCGCCTTCGACTCGCTCAAAATGGCCTTTCTGACTAAACCAGTCCTTCAACTCCCCGATACCACAAAACCGTTCGCCATTGCCACCGATGCTTCAAAATGGGCGACCGGAGGCATTCTTTTACAATCAGATGTGAATGGGGATTGGCATCCCTGTTCTTACCTTTCGCAGTCTTTTCTACCTGCTGAACGCAACTACGACATTCACGATCGTGAACTCCTGGCCATTCTCCGCGCACTACGTGCCTGGCGACATTACCTTATTGGTTCCCCTACTCCTGTCCAAGTTTTTACTGATTACAAAAACCTTACTTATTTTCGTCAAGCCCAATTGTTAAACCGTCGCCAGGCTCGCTGGTTGTTGGACTTACAGGACTTCGATCTACATATTACTCATGTTCCCGGGAAGTTACTGACCGGTCCGGATGCTCTCTCTCGTCGACCCGATCATATTCCCACCGACGCCCCCTCGGATAATGCCGACGTTGTCCTCCTTCCTGATTCCCTCTTTGTGAACCTCATCGATACCGCCCTGGATCACCGGATCCGGGATGCTTCCGCTTCCGATCCCTTGGTCCTTGATTGGTTGAACCCTCGCCCTTTGCCCGGCACCTCCGCCCATCTTCCCTCTGACTGGTCTTTTGCCGATGGCAAACTGTCCTACCGCGGTTGTTTGTATGTTCCTTGTAACGACCTGCTTCGACGTGCCATTGTGTCCGGGTGCCACGATCATGAAACGGCAGGACACCCGGGTTACCTTAAAACCCGCCAGCTCGTCGCTGAGCACTACTGGTGGCCTGATTTGGCACAATTTGTTCGGCGATACGTCGCCGGCTGCGCCACCTGTCAGCGCAACAAGGTTAATACTCACCCCTCTACGCCCCCTCTCATGCCCATTCGCTCCACTTGTACTCGCCCCTTTCAGCAGGTGTCTTGCGACCTAATCACCAGTCTTCCCCCTTCCTCCGGCTTCGATGCTCTCCTGGTCGTGGTCGACCATGGCCTTACTAAAGGGGTCATTCTCTGTCCGACCACTACCACCGTCACTGCTGAAGGCATTGCCTCACTATTTTTCACCCACGTCTTCACCCGGTTTGGACTTTACGACAAAGTTATCTCAGATCGCGGTCCCCAGTTCGCTTCTTCTTTCGCTAAGGAACTAGGGAAACTCCTTGGCTACGAACTCGCCATATCCACCGCCTATCACCCCCAAACCGACAGTGAAACGGAACGTGTGAACCAGGAGGTAGAAACATATTTACGGATTTTCTGTGGAAATGAACCCACGACTTGGGCCAATCACGTTGCAATGGCGGAATTTGCGCACAACCATCGGCCTCATTCGGTTACTGGGAAATCACCCTTCTTTCTCATGATGGGCTTCGAACCCCAAGCCTTACCCACAGCTATTCCGTCATCAAACCTTCCAGCCGTGA
>JBBPJJ010001070.1:0-11662 GCA_038088635.1 Veloboletus limbatus
CCATTGATGTTGTCACTGACCATAGTATTTCACCTTCACATGACTCCTGACTCAGCGGCAGGCCTGCTGGTCAGAGTTCCTCTGTCAATTCAAACTTGTCCTCCATTTCCGCCCAAGCCATTTGGGCGGTAAGCCCGACACTTACATTGTCAATGCTACACCTGTGGCCACCCAGCCTGTCCCCTTATCCTTTAGTAGGCCAACTCCTCCTTGATCACTTCTATAGCATCTTTGTTTCTCTCTTGACCTTCATCCATGGTATCCAATGCTCAAAAAAATACAGGGTTTTCTTCATGGAGGCCATCTGGACAAGATTCCAGCCACTCATACTTGAGGTCAAGAAGATTGTGGAGAGTGGTGTCCTGGGAGAACCAGTTGCTGTTACGCGAAGCGTACTAGTAAGGACAATAAGCTAGCAAAGTAGCACCTCTACCACAGAGAGGGTGCACTTCCTTGATCTCTTGTGCTAGTGATACTTGCCACATGAAGGCAAGGCTGAGGTTGGGACTGAGGGACGACTGAGGGACTAAGGGTGATCCACGAGTACACTAGATTGTGTGGATTGAGAATAAAGAGAAAGTACAGAAGATGAAGTACTTAAATAGACAGGGATGCGTAATCATGGAACAAGATGGAAGGAGAAAGAAGATTAGCTAATCTAGAGGGACGCATAAGCATAGAACCTGATGGAACTCAGGAGAAGATTAGCTAACTACACAATTATGAGAGAAATCGTGATAGAGAAAGAAAATTCAAGAAGGAAGATAAAGATGGGTGCGATCGCCACACGAGAAGAGAAGAATATGATCATAAGAGTAGAGAAACATGCCACTAACACGAGAAGCTGAAGGACGAAGGATGGAGAAGCAGTATGTGGAACGAAATAGGAGGAAAATTGTAACAGTTGCATGGACAGCTGACTTGTCTGGCGATTTCTGAATCAATGGTGAGTGATTGCAATTGACTGCATTTTGCAATGACACACTTGTCCCAGAACTCCTAACTACCCACTGAATTCTTGATCCTGCACTAGGAGGTGGAGCACTGCTTGACCCATAAGTGGAACGATCAGCAGAAGACATGATCTATTTCACTTAATTCTGTTATGATTTCCCCTACTCTTAGTCCTTTTACAGGAACCCCTAACTTCGGTCTACAATGTCGCCCTCGGCATACTCCTTTGGATCCTCCTCGCGCTCCTCGTGTTGTACCCACTGAGTACAACCTTCTTACGTTCTTTCCGACTCGTTCCATAAGCACGCCTCGTGCTCATCATGTGCTCACCTCGAGGCTTCCCTTTAGCATTGCCTTGCTGCAGCTTCCATTCTAGCATTGCCTTGCTACGGCTTCTTTCCACAGCCTCACACCACGAATCCCCCTTGTGCTTACTCGAGTCTTCCTTATTCCTGCTCCGGACCTTATCCTTGGTCCTTCCCTTGTCCTCATGTCCAGACCATATCCATGGTCCTTCCCTGTTTCCTCGGACCTCATGGTCATCCCTAGATCCCCGTCTCTAGATCCCCGTCTCTAGATCCCCGTCTCTAGATCCCCATCTCTAGGTCCCCGTCACTAGATCTCCACCTCATGCATGCCTCGTCCCCTCCTCATGCATTCCCTCAGCCTGACCTGAGCCCTCCTATACCGTCCTCGCCTTCCTGGCTCCCACTGACTCACTCAACATGAGTCATCGCCCCTGTCTCTGACTCACTATTGAGTCCGCCTCCTTGTCTCTTCACTTCTTTGATCTTCACTTCTTTTCTTAGAATACCCTCAGCCCTATGCTCCCACACGCATAGCCTTGGCTTCTCTTCTCGCACAGCCTACTTCCTGTGCTTTCCTCCTTTAGTCTCTTCTCTCCGTTTCCTTCGTATTCTATGACCTTCCTTCGCACAGCCCATGACCGGTGCTGTCCTCATTCCACACAGCCCATGACTGGTGCTGTTCTCTTTCTCCTTTCTTGACCTGGTCCGTGCCCCTTACCCTACACTATATAAACCCTAGTAGCACGTACCATGTTCCCTATTCTTGATCTCCCTGGATCTCCCTTGGGTTTACTCCTAGTCCCTGGACTTCCCCAGGATCCTAGACCCTAGACCCTAGATCTACCCCTAGTCCTTGTACCTCTTTGCAATCCTAGCCTCCTTCGCTGATTCTGAGATCGACCTGGTATACAATCTCTTGACTGACACTCTATGTGTGCAGTCTACATCCCTGCGTACACCATCGACGGCATCGGCCAAGGCCTCCCTTGTCCTCACCAGGGCTACGTGCGAGCTTACCCAAGCCCACACGTAACAAATTCCTTGGCATTTAGTGGCTTTTACCTGGTATTTCAACTAGCATCAATTTGGTGAAGGATGGACTTGTGTCACTGGCTGATGTTCCTGCTCTTCCAAAATATCGGTGGTACCTTCCCTCTTGTCAAGCCTTCGTAGTCCAAGCATACTTTCTGTGCATTCTGTGCGTACTCCCTGATTTCCATATATTTGGTATCCTCATCACTCATGGAACCATCCAATGATGGTGCTATCTGAATCCTTGCTCCTCATTCATACACCTGTCTGCTCTCCTGTGCCTCCTGCCAGTATCAGTATCAACACCCCATCAACAAATCTGCCTTCTATCCTTTCTGAATGGAGACAGAACCAACATACAAACTGAGCGCACAGAAGTCATTACACATGAGATTGACCAGCTGCTCCATGGACCGGATTGTTTCAGGGGTCAGGAGACTCATGAAATTTCTGAAAACACATGAATCATATGGAACAAGCTATATGATCTGTCAGAATATGTACACACTAGCACCCACTTGGTTGTATCTAAAAATGTGGTCATTTCAGAATGGCTAGTGTCACTTCCTGTTCCTCATCAGGGCCAGTCCATGGACACCATTACTGACCATAGGAACTAGTCTGTGGGTGCTATGAGTGACATCTCTGAGCCCAGGCCTGCACCAGCTGGCCCTTGATTACAATGACTGGGTTTGATTCCAATCACTAGGGCATAGTATGGGTATACCCTGCGGTATCTTGGGTCATACCCACACCCATACCGATGGTGGATATATACCCACAATGGTGGGCATGGGTATGACCATGGGTTAGCAAGCTGATACCCACACCCATACCCTTGAGGGTATGGGTACCAACCCACATGGGTATCAGTCATTACTAGAGGATAGTGCATGACTTGGTATAATATTTCCTTTATTGACATGTACTACAAACTCATGAGATGTTGAACGCTATCAAATAGAGGATAGTTATCTTACTTGAGTGATAGAACTTGAGGTATTAAGCCCATACCCATGGATATGAGTTTGTGCAGCACTAATACCCATATCCATACCCATTCCTTTGATGGTGAGTATGGGTTGAGTGGTGGATTAGCCAAAGCTGACCCACACCCATACCCTCCAGTACCCATACCCCAGACCCACGTGGGTTACCCATACCCATGCCATGCCCTAGGTATGCTTGCTGATAGTGCGATCATAGTCCAACTAACCATACTTTAGCTTGGAAAGGATTATGATGTTCTCAAAAGGCACTATGCAACTAACTGCCGCTGGAAGTTACCATCTACTGCCTTCCTTCAATGGATTAGTGGCAATCATGATGATGGGAATTTGAACAAGCAAGCTCAGCATCCACTGAAGAAGTGACACTCAGACCACTCAGACCTGTTAGCTGATATCAACGAAGTGTCTAATGCCAACTCAGAGGATGAGGATGTTGAAGACTGCCCTCACTTACCTCCTTGTCATTGTCATCATGGTGCTATGGTATATGCCTCATCCTATAATACAATGCTGTTGACCAAGCTTCTGCAGATTCATACTATTTTAACTGGCTATTGAAAGCTCACTTTCAATAAGAGTGAGAGTCTTGACATCGAGGAACTTGAATACAAATACCTCAAGCTGTTTCCAAGAATGGACCAAGTCATCCCACATCCCTACCAAGGTACAAAACTTAAGAACACACTTGGAGAATGGGCAAAGACTGGGATGTACATTGAGTATGACTACTTGAATTCTGGTGCCAGTGTCACTGATGGGCTTGAATAGGATTGCTTTCAAAGTGCAGACACATGCAGTAGACAATGCCAATGATGATAAATTTGGAATCGTGCTTGACTAGTAACCTCATGCTTATTGATACACTGATACAATGAATAAGACTGATTGCAATACAAATGGTTTACAATTATACAGATTTCAATGGTGATACAGAGGTGACAGCACGAAGACAAGACCAACAGAGTTGTATGGTGGACTGGATTGGGATAGTATTGTACAATTTTGACATGGCCTGCATGGTGCTGTATGATGGCCTCAACATGGACAGTGCTGTACAGTGCCTGTGGCTCATACAGCACTGTACAATGAGGTAATTTTTGACAGTACCAGATAGCTGGCTAAATCTAGATAGTGCCATATTTGTAGCTGACATGCATCAGCAAACCACTTAAGTACTGTATAGGACTGTACACTACATCATTACAGTTTGTCACAGTTGTCACAGCATGACAGATAGGTCCCCCTTTGTATAGCTGCATTACAGTACTGTTACATCACTATACGAGATTGAATTACTCTAAAATGCCCTAATTAGGACAGATGTGGACATAACCAGTGTTAGTGGGTCCCTTGACAATACTGCCAGGTTCTTATGGCTATGCAGTACCATATAGTGATGACGTAATGGTTAGCTCCATACAGAGGTATGGTGGAGAGGTGACTACTTGTAAGCACTGTGCAGAGCTGTCTAAGCCATTCTCGGCCATGTAAGACTGTAAGCTATTGTAACTACTGTGACAGTGTGTGCAACACTATGATCTACGATTAAAACAAATGTATTGTGTAACTACAACAGGCCATATGACACGACAAAAATGCACAGCACAACAAAAACACATAGCATGACAAAAATGCATGGCATGGCAAAAACGCATGACACAATGAAATCAGAATCAATTGATATGACAAAAACATGACAGAAACACACCACACCACACCAAGCCTTAATCAATCTAAAACAGCAGCAAATTCATTGTGAGCACTCATCACAGGTTTGAGCTTCATAGTATAACCAGTCCTATGGTATGCCCATAAGATAATTGAAATCTGGTCGAACAAATACTTACATTCTAGTCTTCACCCAATCATAGAGCATTGTATTTAATTTTGTGCCATGGTAGGGATCTTACAGAACTGCCTGCATTTGTTCAGTCAATTCATTGTATGCTGCTTGGATGTTCTGAGAGTTGAGCTTGGCAACTTTCTCATCGAAAAATCTGTATGTTCTGAACAAGCAAAGTACTGCATGGACCTGCAGAAAATAATGAGCAGAGTTACAATTGATTGTTGATGACTTACTGTTGCAGCAACAAGTAACAAAGCTCCATATGGGATAGTATCATGAAATTCCAGAAACTGATGGAGGGATTTGGATGAGCTGCTATAAAAGAAATCAAACATTATGTCCTTGAGGATGCTGTGAGCACAATTGCTTGCTTTACCCTGCTTTCCATATCAGGATAAAATTTTAGAATGGGAAATAGTAATGTACTAGTCCATTGGGCTCTTAACACAGATATGATGAGGGACTCAGGAGGCAGTCAGCCTTGTTCTTGACAGTTGCAAGATGCTCTTGGTCAGTCTTGTCAGTCAATGGCAAAAAGAGACCATAGCCAGGACGTATAAACTTCAGCGCTGCCTTCTTGATATCACTACAGAATGTCTGAGTATCATTACAGACCTGCAATCCTGTTGTTAGCCTAGTCATGTATCCTAAAATGAATGCTTACCAGCCTGCTCATGTTGGCTTTGTAGAAATGAAAGAACAACCTCGTTCTACCTCCCACTTGTTGGCCTCAAAGTAAGTGATTACCTTGTTGATAATCCTGCAACATTCATGACCAATGGCTATCTCAAGTTTGGGGAATCCATCTTCAATGGCAACATGGAGTCGCATGCGAGCCTTCACAAGATTGAGAAGTTTACACCACTGTTGCAGATAGAACGATAGGTTGGTAGGCTTAGCAGCAACTGAAGCTTTTGGATTCTTTGAATATCTCCCCCTTTTTTCTTGCTGGGTTCATCAGAATTGGCTACATCCTGTTTATCTTCCTTGTCTTCCTGTTCCCCTTCATTGCACTGGCCTTTGTCCACATCCATTTCCTCTTTGTTGTCTTTTCCACCTTCCACTTATATGTCCTCACCATATCCATTGCATTCAGATTGTATATATCCCTGTGTCTCCTCTTTGATGGCTGATAGTCTTCTCTGTTGCATATACTCTTCAGATACCTTGGAGAAGGGGAGCAACAATGATGATTGTTTGTGTGATGTTGTTTAAGGAGATCATATTTGATTCCAGCCTGGTAGCCTGTTATGAGTTTATCAAAGAAAGGTAAAAAAAAGGACCCTTTCATCCCCTACACGGTGTAAAGGCTCTGTATGTTCTGCTATGGAAGCCCCCAAAATGGTATGGGAGATCAGGGATGTCAGAAGAGCCAGCGAATGCAGATGACCCTTGGGGACTTGAAATGATGGACGAGAAGCACGGGGGATGGGATGATGGCTGCCTGAGGTAGTTGCCTCTTTCTGGGCATTGTGCTGCTGGCTAGACAAGGTGACCAACTCATTCTGAGCATGGGAAGTATGGAATTAAAAGGGATGAGAGGGTACTTGTTCAGAACTAGATAATGAAGGACAAATCTGAGTATCAGGAAACAGGGAATGAGTCTGAGCGCCAGATGGTTGAGTGTGAGGGAGTGTCCACTGCTGAAGATTAGAAGCCTGAGGGAGAACTTGAATGGAGGAGTGTTGTGAAGCTTGGATCATTTTGTCAGTGTTCCTAGTATGCTTATCTGAAACCCTCACATCTCATGTGTGATCCTCCTGTTAGTCTATGTCTGATTGAGCAAAGATAATGAAAATTTGTCATGACCATCATCATTATAAAGACCTCAATTATCATCATCACCATAGTGATCCCAATTGTTGTCATTGCCATAAAGGCCCCAATTATTACCTTCATACTGATTGGCACCATACTGACCAATACCATCATCTTCATCACCATTGTATGGGTTGGTACTATTATTCTCATAGCAGAACTGACTACCAGTCATGTTGTCAACGTTATCCGATTGGGGGAGAGCAACCCCCTTACCCTTATCAGCAAGGTGGCAGTGGTGGAGTTCTTCCTCATGGTCAGATATCTCCTTGAAGTTGTTAGATTGTTGTAGTGAGTTCTGAACTTCTGGTTCCATCTTGTGTTCCATCTCATGCTGTGATGACAAAGGCCTACTTGTTGTGCTCCTGCAGGGGGTGACAGAATGTGTATCATTGCTAACATGCTTCGAGTTCTGCCGTGGGTGCAGTGGAGGGTGCAGATCTAACTGGAGGACAGTAGGTAGGGCAACTCTTCCAGCAGTCATATTCTTGGGGTTTATTTGATGATACTGAAAGGCATCCAAAGTCTCAGAGCCAATGAATGCAGGCAGAGGCATGTCCTTGAGCTTAAAGCCAAACCAGCTGCCGTCCTCTGACTGAGGAGCAACACAAATTGGATTACATATTCCACTGGCGGCATTCGTGGTAGTGAAGGTTGCCTAGTAGATAAGGTAGAGATTGTATGCAATCGTACATAAGATTAAAATCGACTTACATTTGCTTTGAAGTAACATTTTCCATACTTTTAGGCACCTTCTTCCTCGGGCAACATGGAGTGGGAGCCATCACATTGACTGACTCATTATTGGAAATAAAAACATGCTTCTTTGGCATGGGAGTCACCTTGATAGCCGCTCCAACCTTCTCTAGCTGTTTCAAATATCCACCAGTGCCAGCATTGGTTCAGTTTGAACACCTCTCACAAGACTTGCCATGGATAGCAACAACCCCTGCATTGTCACCATGCACATTTGCAGACCCTGTTGAGAGCTAGTGAGAAGTTTTAGAAATGGTGGGAAGATGGTTGTGAGAGGAACAGGTAGAACTATGAGTAGGAGCTTTGGCTGACTTGGAAAGTAAAACTTACCCGCCAGAAGACCCTGACCATTGCCCTCTATTTAAATTTGTTTGCAGTCCAGCTTGGTCATGGTATCAATGTGTGCAGCTCTGATTACTTTTGTTGATTTGAGTAACTTAGCATATCTGTTAAAGTAATGTCGGGGTCAACTCCAACTACTCTGGTGATGACTTCAGGGTATCGGATAAGTCAGGACTTCAGCTTCAGCGACTCTAGCAAAGTGCTGCACCCTTGTCCAATTCTTGTCCTGGTATTTGCAGACAGGGTCAGGGTGGAAAAGACTTAACACTGACTGGCAGTGAAGTCAAGTAAGGGTCGAATGTGAGCGAGGGGCTCAGACAGAGGACAGAGAAGAGAAGGGAGTCAAATTTAAGTTGATATTCAAACTCAGGTACTCTAGCAACTATTGATAGGTTTTTATACATAAGTGTGGAGCGGAACAGAACAGAATAGAGTATGAAACGGAGGTCAGGTGAATGATGAATTTCAAAATAACCATAGAATCAAACGGCAGATAGAAATGATGCTTGCAAATGATCATAGACAATGTCTCAGATCTGATAGATATGAAATAGATGTCAGAAGTCAGAAATAAAGGGTCAAACATCAAAATCAAAGGTTGTATAAAATATGAATCGGAGTCATAGTGGAATCATAGAGCAGAGAAGAGCAGTGTTGCATAGGGGTTCAGAGGATGGAATAATGGAGTTGGGGTGCAGAGTTGGACTTAGGAGTTTGTGATATGACAGTATCCCCCTCTTAGGCTTGAGCCAACAAACGCTGTCAGCACTAAGTGGAGAACAATCTGGGTGAGGCAGTGTAGAGTAAATGGAGTCATGTTATAGAGTGAATGAAGTCACATGGTGTGGAGTTCGAAATGTCACAGCAGGGTATAAAGCTAGTGAACATGTCTATTAATATGAGCTCCTCACAGAGCATGACAACAACACAACTTTCAATATGAAGGCGGGCAAAACACTGCAGAGAAGAGGAGTGGTGGATCATGGTGGAGGAGGCAAGGCAGCATGAGGAGGAGGAGATGCGACAGAGAGCAGAGGAGGAAGTGTGAGCAGTGCAGAAGGCAGCGAAAGAGGCCGCAAAGCAGGTGCTGAGTACCCCCCCTGCTTACATTTTTTCCCTCATTGACCAACTCTAGGTGGTGGACTTGCGCCACCAGAAAGGGGGAAGTGGGAGCGGTGGCTCCAGACTGGAGTGTATCCCTGGAAATGGGAAGGCTCAGGCCTGCCATGGCTGCCAATGGCTGTAGCAGAGGTGTGAGTTTGCAGGGGAGTCGTCCATGCCAAAGCAGAAGAAATAGAGGATGGAGGTAGTCATTGAAGATGAAGAGGAAGAGGATAAAGGGTCAGAGCAACCAATGAAGAAGATGAAAGGTGCAGAAAGGATGGAGGCATGCACAGAGGCAGAGGGCAGTGGTACGGTGGAGTTGGCAAGGGCGTTGGAGACTATGGTGGCGGCGATGCAAGATATCACATCAGCCATGCATGCCAATTTGGTGCATGTCACCGAGATGGTGCATACCATGGAGAGCCTCACCAAGCTGGTGGTGCACACTGTCTACAAGTCAGAGTCGGAGCGCTCGGACATGGATGGCTTGGTCAACACAGAGGAGTTGGAGGGGGTGCGAGAGAAAGCAGCAGAGTAGGCAGCTCCATTGGTGGAGTTGGAAGAGGTGTACAGGGAAGACGGAGAAGAAGAGGGAATGGAAGGTGGAACAGAAGTGGAAGTGGAAAAGGTAGCAGAGGACATATAGGAAGTATGAGTAATGTAAAACAGTAGAAATAAATTTATCTTTGTTTTTCTTATTGTGCGAAATAAGAGCTAGGCTTAAAAGGATAATGGAGATGAAAATTGAAAACAAGTTTGGAAGCATGACTTAACTCGGTAGCTAATAACCAAGAAGTTTCTTCATCGGTATTCTCATATCCTGGCCAGTAGACTAAGTATAGGAGTTGGCAGCTCCGTCGGTGGCGGTTGATCTTCAAGTTGAGGATTTCCATGATTTCATATTCAGATTCGCCATCAACTTCTATTGGAGGTGGCAGAGGTTGGTCACGGTTTGGGATTGTGTTCGGAACTGAGGGTTCAACTTGGAAAACATGGAAGACGAGATTCTTGGACTTCAGGGCATTAGGAAGGCAGAGTGTGAAGGAGTGTGTTCCAACTTGTGTTGTGATCTTGTAAAGGCCAAGATTCTTCTCAGAGAGCTTCTTTGATGGTTGGGTTGAGCAGAAATACTTGGCTTTGACAAAAACTCTGTCTCTGACTTGGAAGTCCAGGGCCAGAGTTTGTTTCACATCTGTGGAAGCTTGGTAGCACTGTTGGGCAAGTGCCATTTCCTCATGGAGGTACTGATGCAATGAGTGAAGGTCTATAGAGTAGTTGCATGTGTGAGCTGAGGTAAGTTTCCTTTTTGAATGCATGAAGATATTGGGGTGGTATCCCTTATTGGCAAAGAATAGTGAGACACCAGTCATCGCAGTCAGAGCATTGTTGTAAGTGAAATCTGCTAGTGAAAGGAGGTTAGACCAGTTGTCCTGCTGGTAGTTGCAATAAATGTGGAGGTACTGTTCCAGTATTTGGTTCATGCATTTTGTTTGGCTGTCACCTTTGGGATGGTAACCGGAGGTGAAGTGAAGGTGGACATCGAGGGCCTTGCCAAGGGAGTGAAAGAAGTGGGAGACAAACTCCACACCTTGATCAGAAGTGATGTGGGAAGGAATATTGTGCTTGGAGAAGACATGAAGAAGGAAGAGTTGAGCTAACTCCATGGAGGTGAGGTGATCTTGTTGCTGGTCAGGATGAAGATGCATTGTTTAGACAGTCAGTCTATGACAACCAGAATTGTGGAGTAGCCGGAGGACGAAGGGAGTTGTTCAATGAAGTCCATGGAGATGGAGTGCCAAGAATGTTTGGGAATGGGGAGTTGTTTTAGAAGACTGTATGGCTTGTGCCTAGGAACCTTAGCATGCGCAGATGTAGTATAGGAGGAGACGTAATCTTTGATGAATGTACGAACGCCGTGCCATGTATAGTCATGGTGTACTAGCTCCAGGGTGTGATTTTGCCCAAAATGTCTGGATAGGGGGTGGTCATGTTTATAGTGGAGGACTCTGAGATGGAGATTATTGGCATCAGGAACATATAGATGATCATTGAGGTGGAGGAAGCCATTGGAGTCTGCAGACCAGCAGGAATCGGGGTTGGGGCCAGACAGAGCAGATGTGGACATGTGTCATGAAGCCATGAGGTTGGAGGAAAGTGTGGAGAGAATGTTGGCATGGAGAGTATCCAAGTAAAACATCATACCAGCACAGAGGACAAGACCTGCTAAACTAGAGACTTGTAGGGAGGATGTAAGCTGTGACTGTGTAAAAATGGGGCAGAGATTATGGGCGTTTATATGAGTGTAGTCCCCATCCCCCTCTTTGGGATAGACATCCCACCAGCAGGTAAGGGTGTCAGGCTTACTGCCCAAATGGCTTGGGCGGAAATGGAGGACAAGTTTGAATTGACAGAGGAACTCTGACCAGCAGGCCTGCCGCTGAGTCAGGAGTCATGTGAAGGTGAAATACTATGGTCAGTGACAACATCAATGG
>JBBPJJ010001072.1:0-11657 GCA_038088635.1 Veloboletus limbatus
GTCATAAAGGGTAAGGTTCTGACGCTGCTTGCCAGTGCTTTCCATAGGTTTCGCACTGCTTGCAGGGCCTGGCCCACACTTCAGTGGTGCCTCCTTAGGCTTCCGTTTGTATGGAAGAGGCTTTGGACGTGACTGACGCTTCGGACGAGTTGCCATGAAGGTAGGAGGCAGTCTGTGTAGCACTTGATGAATATTTTGTGGTTGCCTAGGCGCTCCATTCTAACTGTAGTCCCGTCGGATCATGCTCCATTCCTGCAAAAAAGGTATCTCATAATGTATATTGTAATCATAAAACCTATACATTATACAATTGACTGTATATTCATATTTTTCCTGCCTCCCTTGATGGGAGCTACCCAAAGTCTATACAATATGAGAAATATACACTATTACCACATACATTATGAGAAAGTCGACTGTACATACATAGCACCTTGTTGCAATAGTACTGTCACGTGTCTTGCAATATATCTTCTGACCATTGTAAAGTGCCGGTTGCAGTACCGCACACCTTGCAATACGCTGTTCACCGTCTTGTTGGCTTCAACCCATATTTTGCAACACCCAATACCCTGCTGCCGATCTTGCAATACCTTATCTGTCGTGCCGGTGTCATCCTATACCTTGCAACATCCAGTCGTCACCACATCTTGCAATACCTCCTTCGCTGTCTTGCTGGTATCAATGTCTTGCAATATCCGACCCGTTCTTTCTGCCACATCTTGCAATACCTCCTTTGCTGTCTTGCTGGTTTCATCCATATTTTGCAATATCCGACCCGTTCTCTCCGCCATCTTGCAATACCTTATCCATCGCACTGGCGCCACCCCACTGGCATACTATAGTAGTACTTTGCAACATCCTGTCATCACCACATCTTGCAATACTTCCTTCACCATCTCGCTGGTTTCATCCATATTTTGCAATACCTCAACCATCGTGCTGGTGTCATCCCATGCCTTGCAACATCCGATTGTCGCCATTTTGCAATACTAGTATGTTGTTCAGGCCCATCTTGCTGGTCTCACTTCATATTTTGCAATATCCGATCTGTCATGGTTGTCTCCGCCATCTTCCCATATTGTGTAACTCTGTGACATAGTGAGGCATGAGGGAAGGTCACAGAATGTAGTCTTCGGACGAGCGTAGGTAAGCAGCATGGTCATTCTTCTCATGCCACCACCACCTTGCTCACCCATGTCCTGAGTCACTCGGCACTCTTTTCTCGTCCCTAGGGCCCCAAGTGCTTTGGTGCCATCTGCACGATAGGTTCATTCTGCAAGGCTCTGTCCATCCCACCCTTGCACTGGCAGCTCACACCTTGTCGGGTAGGGTCCCTTTTGTTTTTGGGCCAAAAGCGCTACACGCTTTGCCCATCTCCTCACTCCTCGATTATCCCTAGGCCACTTCAGCATCTGCTCACTCATGAGTCTGCTCTCCGAGTCCCCCCATGCCACTTCCACAGCGAACTCCAAAGATTACAATATCCAGTCTGTTCACCATCTTGCAGTACTTCCTTCATTGTCTCGCTGCCAGCTCACTCCATATCTTGCAATATCCGATCTGTTGTCTTCGCCATCTTTCCATGCCTTGCAGTGTCCAATCTGCTGGCCATCTTGCAATACTTTGCTGTCTCGCTGCCAGCTTTACTACATACTTTGCAACATCCGATCTGTTGTCCCTGCCTTCTTGCAATACTTTGCCCGTCACGCTAGCTTCACCACGTACCTTGCAGTATCCAACCACACCCCCGTTGTCCTCGCCATCTTCCAATACATACTTCCTTGTTACACCACTTAATAGCTGTCCCTAAACATTAATCCGCGCTAGTAGATATGCTAGCTTAGCTATAATACTTCGGCCGTAGACCACAACACCATGACTGAGATATGGCGTCCAGACTCAGACTTAGTGTAGGGCACCTGTACATGTCATCGGTCTTCTGGGAATCCTCGCGAATGCAAGTACATTGACTTTTTCAATATATGTGTGGTTGCACAAGCTTGTATTGGCACGAAAATATACATACTTCCGTCGGAACGGAACAATCATGATATAAACCCCCAACCCAACCTAGTTTTCCTTGGGAATTTTTCGTTTCCTGCAATTTGAGTAAGTTCATAGTTGTACTTGGAGGAATGGTCACAGACTTACTTGCTCTTCGGGGCTGTGTCTCCAGCTCACTATTCACCACCTGTTTGCTGTTCTTTGCTGTTTTTTTGGTAGATGCATCATCTGACCCTGTTTGTCGCCCTCATTTTTTCTCTTTCCCCTTCATCCCCTCTGTAGCTGGAGGGGGGACATGATTCTCTTTACCTATGAGATTGTCTCGAGCTGCACCCATGGAGGGTGTGGATTTTCGCTTTGGGCGTCCCGTCAAAGACTTGGCTCCATCATCGGTTATCTCTACACCAGTAGTTTGAGTTTGCCGTGTATTGATCATGCCGGGTTGGGTTGGAGGTAGGACCAGTGTTGGCTGGACGACAACGTCAGCAAGTGGTTGGTACGGAAGTGATGCTGCAGGAGGTTGAGGCGATGGTAACGGCGTGAGCTGCAAAGGTGCAGGAAGTGTCGGCAGGGTAGACGATGGCCGGGTATTCTGCACTGGTGTTGGCATTGCCATGTAGTTAGAAATGTGCGGAGCATTGGGAACACTACCAAAGCTGTATGGATTGAACCCGTAATCCGCGTTGCCAATGGTTCCGATGTGAGAAAAGTCAAAGCTAGGCCAACTTGGAGCACTGAAATGTGACGAGGTTGATAATGATTGTCGAGACTGCTTGACGCCTGGCATAGCTGTTCCATTTTGGTTTGTGTTCAAGACTAACGAACTCAAGTCTAAATCGCTGGCGGATATGGTACTTGCTGGCGGCAGGCTTGTCATGCCCTGACCCATTCCGGGAAGCGTAGAAGTCTGGAACGTATCGTTCCAGTCGTTACTAAATGATGGGTCAGCAAAGGCAAAGTTATTTCCATTTAGAAGGCTTGTAAATGACTCCAGCACGGGAGCGCCCAACAAATCGGACCTGAAGTCTATTGAGGCGTTACCACTAAGGGTATAGTTTGAGACTGAGACAGGGCCATTGTAAAATGCAATGAGCGATGCGGAATCTTGAGAGTTTGCAATATTGGTGGAGAGAGGCATAACAGAACATGGTGAAGCGACAGATGTTGCAAGACTTGACAACAAGAGACATGTTGCAAGATCAGATGTTGCCAGCCTGGGATTTGATGGCATCCCAATTGGAGTTGTGACATGATCAGATAGCGCTGGGGCTATTGCAAGATGGGATGGTGATGGAGCGACGGGTGTTGCATGATGGGACCGCGAGTCCAATATTGCAAGACTTGGTACCAGGGACTTGTTATAAGTATTTCCTACTTCCACGTTCCCATCTTCATTATTATCCTCCTGCTCGTCTGCTTTTCCTTCGTTGTCATTGTCATTGTCATTGTTGTTGTTGTTGTCATTGTCATTGTTGTTGTTGTTGTTGTTGTTGTCATTATTGTTGTTGTTGTTGTCATTGCCTTCACCATCTCTCTTGTTCCCCGTACTGGTATTGTTGCTGTTCACAGCATTGTTGTACTCGCCGGCGTCTTCCTCACTCCCGCCATTGACAGCATTGTGTACATCCTCCTCGCATCCCTCAGTGGAGGTGTTGGATGCTGAACCCGCATTGTCTGATAACTGGGGTAAACAATGCTCCTTTATCATATATCAAGTTGACTCACTGAATACCTTCACCAAGAATTCGCCATAAGCTTTGACTACATCCGTGTCGAAACTTGTATAGACATCGGCAAATTCTTGACCATCTTTTGTTTTCCTGGTGTGTAGACTGTTTGAAATCGTAAGTGAGCCAAGAGACTTAGCTCATTGTCAACCAGCCTGAACTCGTGACGATATTTCCACCTTCTGGATCCATAGGATCGGGGCCACCCATCAAAATGGTGAATTTCCATCCGGTTTGCATTCCAAGGTGTTTTAAGACATGTCGAAGGGCTGTGCCGCATTGTTGGATATTGCTATGCAGGCGATGAAAGATCATCAGCGCATACAAGGTCGCTCACAAAAAAAATTCTTACCCGCAGAGTGTGACCGGGTCCTTCTCTGACGCCTCCATAGTGTCTTGGTCCAACTCCTCAGGTTCCTCTAAATCACCTTCTGTCTCCATCTGCGTCTCCTTGTTCTTATTCTTTCTCTTCCTCACTTCTTGTTTTTGCTCCTTGCATATTTTATAGACCTGTGCCTTGATGTCG
This sequence comes from Veloboletus limbatus, assembly GCA_038088635.1. NCBI lineage: Eukaryota > Fungi > Basidiomycota > Agaricomycetes > Boletales > Boletaceae > Veloboletus > Veloboletus limbatus. Next base: position 4,261 of record JBBPJJ010001072.1, read on the forward strand.
GAGGACTTGTTTTCGAACACCTCATGAATCCTCTTATTGGCCTCACCGATTGACATTCCAGTTCCGATCACCGGCTGGATCCGTGTCTTGTAGTAGGTTTTCGAGTAGACTTCCCATGGTTTTTTCACGTGTGTTTTGGACTTGAGGAGGTCATTGATGATCTTTGCTGTTTTGTTATTAGCAGTACAATTCTTTCCAGCCCAGCTATGCCAGTGCATCCAATGGCAAAGCTGTGCCTGCCATGCAAAAACAGCCTTCGAGAGGATGTCCTTTTGCTCTTCAGTTAAGATGGAATCTATTGGCATGTCCGGTAGCATGAACGAACACTCCGGCCACCTCTGAAACCATTTCTGGAAAAGACTTGACCATTCCTTTGTATAACGCTGGCCACCTAATCGCTTGAATGTGACGAGCTCTTCTAAGAGGAAGGCTTTTTGTTGGTTAGTGGTCCATTCAACGGGCATCTAATAGTGATCAGTGTCGGAAGGAAAGGTATATAGATGTCTGACAACCTACTTTTAAGAAAGTGATCTGTGTTTTTTTTTATACAATAGGGAGGGTGACGAGCACATTGAAGGAGGAATAATGGGTGCGCGTTCGGGATGCAAGAGCAAAAGAAATCATGAGCGGCAATGGGAAGCAGATGAACTGGTAGGCACGTTGGGAGGCAGGATGCATAAATGCACTGGGACACACACCCGCATACTTAAGCACTATCCTTGTTGATGCATATACGTCTCGAATCTAGATACCTGCACATCTTAAAAGCGCAGATTAAGTGCAAATCAATGTCTATCAATGTCTAAGATGAGGCTCATACCACACGAATGGGCACGTTCAACTTCGGGACGGTCGACCAACAAATTCGGTATTGGTCTCATTGAGATTCAGGTCATCACCAGACCAAGATGATCTAAATAGAAACAAAATTGTTGAGCTCCGTTGCTTGTTCAGGATGCGAAAGAGATCACAAGTGGCAATTGAAAACAAACAAACTAGTAGGCACATTAAGAGGTAGGATGTGTAGGCACATGGGGATGCATATCCGCCTTGATACCCATATACCTTAAAAGGGCAGATTAAGCACGAATCAATGTTTATTACTCTGAAATGAGGCTCATACCACAGGAGTGAGCGCTATCATAGTAGGATTGGGCTTCTTGACACATATCCATCTTGATATCCGTGTACCCTAGAAGTGCAGATTAAGCGCAAATCAATGTTTATTAGTCTAAAATGGGGCTCATACCATAGAAATGGGTGCGTTTGACCTTGAGATGGTCAACCAACAAATTTGGCATCAGTCTTCTTGAGATTCAGATCGTCACCAGGACCGAGATAACCTAGATTGCAACAAAATTCTTGAGCTCCGTGGCTCTGAGGGATTGTATTTAATGGTCTACCAGTGTAACATCGGAAGCCGCCTGGAACAGCAACGGCCCCCAGCATACAAGCTCATTCATGTTGGTATCGTGCATAGCATTCAGAAGGAGGTCTTCCAACATCTTGAGGACTGTGCGGATAGCTTTGGAAAGCAAACTCTCCCCTACAACCAGCATGCCTGCGCATGTCCAGTTCTTGTTAGTTAACTTTTCCATACGTTTGTGAAGACCTTCAACAGTAGAGAGCGTGTCATAGATTTTGGTGTATTGTCCTGAACAGAGATAGCCCTTACAAAGATTATTCAGATGTTCCCGTGAGGAACTTCCAATAACATCTCTGAGAGCGGACTTGATATCAACCTCTGAATCTTGGAATCCGGGGGTTCTGTGCATATATTATTAACAAATGCACGTGTGGGTAGTAGGGGACTGAACTCACCCACCCGGGTGCTCTGGTGAACCTGTCTTGTCGTACCTGCACCTCGGCCATCCTGGACTTTGGGGGTGACATTAATATATTTACTGCGTATGTTTGACATTGGCTGTACTTACCGACGTAATAGCATGTTGCTTTTTGAAGAAGGTTCACCTATAATCTAAGGAGACTGTTTTATTCTAATATCATCATCAGCAATGAAGTCGGATTAATCAGCTGGACAACTTACTGCAGATCATGTTTGAGAGCTATTTTTTCCTTGCATTTGTCAGACAGTTTCTTGTTGATCGTCGCCCGATTTCTGGGTATCGTGTAAGTGAGATGAATAGAACGACTTGGATCGTTTCGTTCAGAAACTTGAACAGGGCTGACAACAGACTTTGCATAATACTTCGTCCGATAGGATCAAGCCGCGAGTACTTTTTCCTCTGGCATGACATACAATTTTGGTCGAGCCATGAGATGAGTGAGTGAGTTGAGGTAATGGGAGAGGTAAGGGTCAAACAAAGTGATGGTACAAACAACCATCACATCGTTAAGGGAAACTAGACAATACCATAAGAGATTTACTCGTTTACAACTCTGACAACATGCATGTCCTGTACAGATCATGGGATTACATATAGCCCATTACATGCACAAGTTCCAGATTGGCCATGTCATTCAACATTATCGGGTATGCATTGTGTGAGTCAAGCAAAATCAATTCAAGATGACAATCACCTTGCTATCAACAACAGCGCAACGAGGGCATGAGGAACAACGATATATACTAGTATTACTAGTCGAGGTTAAATTATTTGTGAAAGTATTCACTCGCATTCACGATGATGGCGAGCATGTTGCGTATGGCGATCAGAGACATCCTGTGCACACACACGACACATCACTAAATATTGGATTCACAGCAACAAACTACGAGCGACAATCCGTTCATTTACAACCTTTTCTATCTATGGATCTAGTAGACACGTATTATCCAAGGTATAGCACGGCATTGTCATCAATAGCATTCAGTAAGAGCTGGCACGCCCTCTCCACCAAGTAGACTTTTTCATAGACAGCACCCTTAACACAGATGACGAGGGGGGCAGCATTAATCCTAAGATCAATACGCTGTATGCACTGGGATTGTCATGGAATGAACCTTACCAATGGGAAATGATGCCCACTAACCTACCGCGTGTCACAATATAGAACAGTCCACAGCTTCCAGGCACTGGATGAACGTACGTGAACCTGTTGTATCAAGAAATCTCGTGATTACTTGGTACAATGACGTTCTTGGAAGGATGACAGGGTGCTGAGCTAGCAGCAACAACAATGAGCAGGCGATGAGATTATGCTTGAGGACATTACCTGGATTGGATGGCGTCCTTGGTGCCTCCCAAAGTAGGCTTGTTGCATGCAGACAAATCACGGCAACAAGTACATCAGCGTATTGAAGTGAGATGTTAGCATGACGAATGGCACTGAGAAGAGCTGTCAGGCAAAAAACTTTGTTCAACAGAAAACATAGTTACAACTTGGAACTCACAATTAACAGTGCCGCAGTCCTGATCGGATCCAGCATCACTCAGGAGCTGAATACTTGGCATGTTTTGATGATGAGCGAGACGTGAAATGTCAAGAAAGTTTAACAGAAAGGCAAACAACACCACAGCTATCAGGTGGCTCGCTTCTTACCTTTGCAACGTCTCTGATGAGTTAACGCGCTAACGATGGTGTCTCTAGAATGGCCATGAGAAGTCATTTGGCAACCATTTTCAGCAGCAACAATCGTTGAGCCGGGACAGATGGCATAGAACTATTTGCATGGATATGAAGAAGACATGGAAGCAACTGGCTTCTTTGGGCTAGATCGGACACATGAAGTTAGTCACACGAATATGAAGACAGTAGACAATACTACTTAAAGTGGGATCAGAAGAGAGTCGCAGCCTGCGATGGTACAAGGATTGGATTGATTGTCTGACATGTTCAATGACGATGGTAATTTAGCTTCTTCGAGCAAGAAACGACGCACGGAGTTAGTCACATAGGTACAGTTTGAAGCCATGGCCTGCGATGGTGCAAAGAACCGCTTTGACTGTCCATCATATTCGATGATGATGGCAGGTATTGAAGGGAATCAATGACCTGTAGACAATGGTAAGTTTGAATTTAGCCATCATGTTCTGTTTTCAATGACTTAGCGACTGAGCTATGTAGCATGTCCGGGACACAAAGCACATGAAGCAGTTCCCACTGCCGAACTACATTTCAAATGCCTTGGGGGCTTCAAAATACATTGTGATGCCAAAAATACGACGGCAGCCACAGGTCGCCATCTGAAAATACAGTCAGACTCGTTGGGAGCACTTTTCATAGCAAAGAAAGCATACAAGGCACCCAAGACCAAAAACAAACCAACAGCTGTGTTATCTACCTCCAAGTCCCTCCAAGGGCCATCGGATTCCAACTGCAAGGACTTCCCTCCTTGCACAGACAATTTTCCAGCTGGTGCTGACCTCTCGGTATTGGATAGTCATGGGAGTGGTCAGCGACAACCTGCAGCCTTGGTAAGTTGTGATTGTTAGATGGACACGTTCTACACTTACGCAATCTCTCACCGCTGCTAACAAGACACACCTCTCCTCACCTGGTTGGATTCCTCCACTAACTGATTCGTTTGGAGGGACGCGGTGGACTTATAACCTGCACAGATTGCAAGACGAAGCCAGCAATTTACCGCTGTGACGACTGCCTAGCGGTAGATTTATATTGCAAAGAGTGTATCCTCTCAAAGCATGCGAGTCAACCTGTCCATTTGGTCAAGGTGAGATTTTCCTCAGCAGCTGGAGTTATTGTTTGGATGTTTGGCACTCAATTTTTTTAAGGAGTGGACAGGTGAGGATTGGGTTCGAAGATCGCTCAAAGAGCTTGGGCTCGTGATACAACTTGGGCATGCTACCGGGGAGACTTGTTACCTCCCCAAATTCCCTTACTCAAACGACTTCATCATCCTCAACAGCAATGGCATACATTCTGTCGCTTTGCAGTTTTGTGGGTGTGAATCTGCAGATACACCTGTCGAGCAGCTCCTGTGATGCTGCCTATTTCCTGCAAGTACACATCAACCACGAACAGCAGCTACATTCAGCCTGTTAGAAGAATTCCACCTTCTTTCGCTTGAGTCCAAAGTCTCAGTGTATCATTACTACAATTCCCTTTCTCGTCGCAGTGACAACACGGGATTATTCCCATCAAAGGTATTCATTATACTCAATATCGTAAAGACTATTGACTCATGAAATATAACCTGCAGGACCGGTATGAGCAATTTATGCAGATGGTGCATGAGTGGCGCCATTTGAAGCTATTGAAAAGGTCTGGTGGGGTCATGATCCGGCTGGTGTAGAGCACACTCAGGAAGGAGAATGTTGCGTGATCTGTCCTGCATGCCCACAGCCAGGCAAAAATATCCCTGACAACTGGGATAAAGTGCCTGAAGATAAACAGTGAGTGATCATTATTGATGTTTAAGTTATTTTGTACTGATTGTTTTAAGATGGCTTTATGCACTTTTTGTAGCAATCGATGCTAATTTCCATTTGAAATGGAGATCTGCGTCAAATGATAGGGTTGACCCAAGCCTCAGCCGAGGCTGGGGCTACTTCGTGGAAGAACTCTCATACAAGTTGTACCTTCGTGAACATGACAATGCTCGTCAAGAGGTTTGTACTCAAAAATTTTCAGGGTGTAAGATATTAACGTTGGGGCTTACAGAAAAGTATGTGCTCAAGTCACAGTGCGGTAAATAGCACAGATTCGAAGTTTACGGAAGGGCTTGCGGCCACTGGGGTGGGATCAGATTCATAGAGCCATCACGCGCCTTTCTCCCTACAAGGCACCAGGGCCAAATGGAGTTTGCAACGTTGTCTTCCTGAAAAACGCTGACATACTCGTCCCTCATCTAGGCCACCTCTTCCGAGCAACGTTCGCTCTAGGCTTCTACCCGGAACAGTGGAAACTATCGTCCACAGTAGTTTTGCGCAAACCGGGCCGACCAGACTACTCCATACCCAAAGCCTACAGACCAATTGCGTTACTTGACACGATGGCTAAAATACTCTCATCATGCGTAGCTGATGACCTAGCCTACCTAGCAGAAGAACACAACCTCCTACCCCCCACCCACTTCGGGGGACGCCCAGGACGCTCAACAGTCGACTCCATCCACCTATTAACCAAGTTCACCCACGACGCCTGGTCACATCCCACCGACAAATACGTGTCCATGTTATTCTTAGACGTCAAAGCCGCGTTCCCTAGTGTAGTCATAGAACGCCTGATACACAACATGCGCACACAAGGCATCCCCAAGGAATACACTGAGTGGTACAAAAGACGACTCGAAGGCAGACTTACCACCCTCACTTTCGACGACTTCACATCCACCCCGTTCCAGGTACCCATCGGCTTGGACCAAGGCTGCCCAATATCTCCAATCGCCTTCTTATTCTACAACGCGGAACTCGTAGGACTAGCGCAGGGAGAAAGAGACAAACTAGGCCTAGGATTCATAGATGACACGGCATTCGCAGCAAGAGGAAAAAGCTACGAGGAGGCAAATGAGAAGCTAAAGGACATCATGGAGAGAGACGGAGGAGCTCTGGAATGGAGTAGGACACACCATGCGGAGTTCGAACTGGACAAAACCGCCCTTCTCTGCATATCCAGACAGAGAACCCCAGACCCACGCAACGCCAGCAAGACCATCCCCACCCCACGCCCACTGGTCACCATACAAAACCACCAAGTCGTACCGTCCTCGAGCTACAAATTCCTAGGTGTCTACATCGACCACGAACTACGGTTCACCCAACAAGCCTCCTACGCTATAGCCAAAGGGACAAAGTACGTACTCGCATGCAAAAGACTAACAAAAGTTTCTAGAGGCGCCAAAGCGAAAATGGCAAAGAAGCTTTACGAGGCAGTAGCGGTACTGAAAATGCTATATGCGGTAGACGTCTGGGGAGCAAAGATGATCGAAAGAGGAAGGGGGAAAAAGGATAACGGATGGGGGGCAAGAGGCTTCGGAAAGAAAATGGAAATGGTCCAACGGCGAGCAGCCCTCCACATGATGGGCACAATGAACTCCACAGCAACCGACACGCTCTTCGCACACGCAAACCTACTGCCCATCCCAATCCTAATCCGAAAACACTGCAGTCGCGCCGCGCTATGCACGGCCACCCTCCCAGATTCCCACCCACTACACCGCCACACCATCGCAACTTTCCGACACCGCAAAAGGCACAAATCACCGCTCCATCGACTCACCAACGCCTTCCATCTCAACCCCCGTGACTTCGAAACCATTGAGCCCATCCGACACTACACAAAATGGTCACCTGACGTAAGAATAGAGATGACGGAGGACAAAGCCGAAGCGATTCTGCAGGACATTGAAGCGGAGGCGACACAGGATATCTGCTTATACTCAGACGGATCAGGATATGAAGGGAAGATAGGAGGCGCAGCAGTCCTAAGAAGAAATGGAAGAATGGAGCAGTCCCTACGCTGCGAGCTGGGAT
>JBBPJJ010001073.1:5000-11649 GCA_038088635.1 Veloboletus limbatus
ATCTTTCGGGTCACAGCATATATGCTCAAGGTGCGTTCCAGTTAGAGGTATAAATAATACAAGTACCATTATACATAACTATATAGAACGCCCCGGGATTGAATATGTATTTATAAAAAATACATACTGATCCCATTAACAGTTAAGTTAATTTCGCCTTTAGGTTTAAAACCCAATGACTTGCACATATGTTAGACTCCTTGGTCCGTGTTTCAAGACGGGTCCCGAAGGTATCCTGAATCTTTCGCATTGTCAATCATATATGCACATATAATAAATACAAAAATCAATGATAATCATATTATTATAAAATCAAAAGATTTAAGTGCAATATATGTAAAAATCTGTCAATGGCATATTCGAAGCATCTACATTTAAACATATTCAACAAGTTAAATAATGTAAAAACTAGTGTAAATGTTCTTATAATACGCATTCAAACATTAACAGATTACAATGTCCTTAAGTAGAAAAAGTGCACACCATTCATACAATATTAAAAAAATATTACAGAATTGATGATGAATTTTCTACAACGGATATTCAGGTTCATCGGGCTTAACCTCTAAGCAGTTTCACGTACTATTTAACTCTCTATTCAGAGTTCTTTTCAACTTTCCCTCACGGTACTTGTTTGCTATCGGTCTCATGGTTATATTTAGTTTTAGATGGAGTTTACCACCCACTTAGTGCTGCACTATCAAGCAACACGACTCTTTGGAAATATCTTCTAGTAATCATTAGCGCTATACGGGCCTAGCACCCTCTATGGGTAAATGGCCTCGTTTAAGAAGGACTTAAACGGCTAATTTGTCATACTAGATAATAGACATTCCTTACACTGCATCGGATATTTGTTAAAAACAAAATCCCTTAGTGCTGAACTTTTTCCTTTTCGCTCGCCGCTACTAAGGAAATCCTTGTTAGTTTCTTTTCCTTCCCTCATTAATATGCTTAAATTCAGGGAGTAGTCTCACATGAGTTGAGGTTGCTAAATAAATTTTCATTTATTATATCTGTGCATATAAAAAGATTACGTTAATATTCCATCGTATTCTCAACATATGACTAACATACAAAATATTAATATTCTAGGTAAATTCACTAAATCTAATCCGTTAGCTTTGACATGAAGACTCCATTATCAAATACTAACCTTCAGTACCGCTGAAAGTTTATGTATTCTCATAGAAGACTTTAATTGCCAAGACATCATAGATTTAGTTTGTATAAACCATAATAAAATAAAATATTTGTAGCACTAAGTACCAAACAAAAATATATATATATATATATATTATCGATGGACTTGTTTAATAACGAAAATTATTTCGTACCGCTTAAAACCAACGATTTACTACCATATTGATAAGCGGCTCTGTAAGTTCGTTCTCTAAGTGGTTTTGCACACTAGCAGCGAAAATCCAGTTAACCCATATGTTATCGGTAATAAAAGATTTCATAGCAGTTTCAAATAATATTTCTACATTATGGTTTCATTCTATGGCAAAAACCATAGAAATTCACCAATAATATAACATGTGCTTTAAAACTTATCAAAGCAAAAGCTCGGATAAGTAAGCAACTTGATTAGCATAGTCTCACAACCCTCAACCATGTGTAGTCCAAGCAGTACAATAATTTTAGAAAAATTAATGTACATATAGCATGGACTGCAATATGCGTTCAAAATGTCGATGTTCATGTGTCCTGCAGTTCACATGATGACACGCAGTTTGCTGCGTTCTTCATCGACCCATGAGCCAAGTGATCCACTGCTTAGAGTAAAAAATTTTTTGTTTTATTGCATTGTGTCACATATGTTATGGGTAAAAAGAAAAATTGAGTCATTTAAAAAATGAAACAATATCTTTTTAAAATGTTTATACGCCGCGATACGTAAGTTGCGAAAATCTAGTAAGTACTATATGTTCAGTATATCCAAATTAATGAAAATATACCATACTAATATAGACCACTGGTAACTTATTTAATAAGTACAACTGTATGCATCAGCGTCAGCATGACGGGAGTAGAAGACTTAGCTCACTTTTGCTACTCCTTCAAAGTCGTTCGGTTGGCAATAGTATTATTGATGTGTTAACAAAATCATTCAACAGAACTGAACCGATAAATTTTTATATCAGTTTTTTATTCTCTGTTGTTGTCCAATGATTTTGCATTTTTTTAACACACAAAATTACTTAAATGCATAGTATTCAAAAATTCATTTTAAAGCGAAAATTGATTACTTTTTATTTTTAAGTGCGAACTATATATGTATCATTCACACGAATGCATAGTATTCAATTCACATGGAATTGATTACTTAATATTTTTGTTTTTGAAGTCACTAATAAAATGACAAGTCATTGTGAAAAAATTGCATTTGAATATAAAATATATATTCAATTTTAATATTTTGGAAGAGATCCATTAATGATCCTTCCGCAGGTTCACCTACGGAAACCTTGTTACGACTTTTACTTCCTCTAAATAATCAAGTTCGGTCAACTTCTGCGAAACAACCGTAACACTAAAAGCGTCACAGTGATCACGTCCGGAGACCTCACTAAATAATTCAATCGGTAGTAGCGACGGGCGGTGTGTACAAAGGGCAGGGACGTAATCAATGCGAGTTAATGACTCACACTTACTGGGAATTCCAGGTTCATGTGAACAGTTTCAGTTCACAATCCCAAGCAAGAAAGTGGTTCAGCGGTTTACCCGGACCTCTCGGTCTAGGAAATACACGTTGATACTTTCATTGTAGCGCGCGTGCAGCCCAGGACATCTAAGGGCATCACAGACCTGTTATTGCTCAATCTCATTATTGCTAGACGCAATTTGTCCATTTAAGAAGCTAGTGTCCTTATAATGGGACAAACCAACAGGTACAACTCCACTTATATAATCAAATCAAACACTAGGACATTTTACTGCATTCATGCCGACCGATACATAAGCTTCAACGTTATAATCCTGAAAGCATCTATTTAATATATTTGAGTCTCGTTCGTTATCGGAATTAACCAGACAAATCACTCCACGAACTAAGAACGGCCATGCACCACCACCCATAGATTCGAGAAAGAGCTATCAATCTGTCTTACTCATTTATGTTCGGACCTGGTAAGTTTTCCCGTGTTGAGTCAAATTAAGCCGCAGGCTCCACTCCTGGTGGTGCCCTTCCGTCAATTCCTTTAAGTTTCAGCTTTGCAACCATACTTCCCCCGGAGCCCAAAAGCTTTGGTTTCCCGGGAAGCGACTGAGAGAGCCATAATAGTAGCTACACCCAATTGCTAGCTGGCATCGTTTATGGTTAGAACTAGGGCGGTATCTGATCGCCTTCGAACCTCTAACTTTCGTTCTTGATTAATGAAAACATCTTTGGCAAATGCTTTCGCTTAAGTTAGTCTTACGACGGTCCAAGAATTTCACCTCTCGCGTCGTAATACTAATGCCCCCAAACTGCTTCTATTAATCATTACCTCTTGATCTATAAACCAATGAAAGTAGAACAGAGGTCTTATTCCATTATTCCATGCACAAATATTCAGGCATTTGAAGCCTGCTTTAAGCACTCTAATTTGTTCAAAGTAATTGTACCGGCCCACAACAACACTCGATGAAGAGCACTGAAGTAGGTTTGAATAGGAGGAATATGCAATAATACAAGTACCACTACATATAAGAACTCCACCGGTAATACGCTCACATACCATAGAGTAATGTACAAACCCAATTTATAGGTGTACTACCCGTATGGAGCACAAGTTCAACTACGAACGTTTTAACCGCAACAACTTTAATATACGCTATTGGAGCTGGAATTACCGCGGCTGCTGGCACCAGACTTGCCCTCCAATAGGTCCTTGTTAAAGGATTTAAAGTGTACTCATTCCAATTACAGGGCCTCGGATACGAGTCCTGTATTGTTATTTTTCGTCACTACCTCCCCGTGCTGGGAGTGGGTAATTTACGCGCCTGCTGCCTTCCTTAGATGTGGTAGCCGTTTCTCAGGCTCCCTCTCCGGAATCGAACCCTGATTCCCCGTTACCCGTTGCAACCATGGTAGTCCTAGATACTACCATCAATAGTTGATAGGGCAGACATTTGAAAGATCTGTCGTCGGTTCTAGACCATACGATCTGCAAGTTATCTAGAGTTCAACCAGTCAACGATTCCCGAAAGAATCGCTTGGTTTTAGCCTAATAAAAGCACACGTTCCAAAAGGTCCGTGCTTATAATGCATGTATTAGCTCTAGAATTACCACAGTTATCCAAGTAACTGTTAACGATCTAATGAACCATAACTGATATAATGAGCCTTTTGCGGTTTCACTTTTAATTCGTGTGTACTTAGACATGCATGGCTTAATCTTTGAGACAAGCATATAACTACTGGCAGGATCAACCAGAATAATGTTATACAATATATATATTTAATATATATTTTTTTTTATATATTTTACAAACATAACTTAATAAGTTAGTTTGCTTATTATAATTGCTTTGGAATTTTCTTTTTTCTATATACACTGTCCTATATTGTACACAATATATGGAGCATACAATAACGACTTAGATAGCACATATAGATTTTATTTATTCAACTAATATTCTTGTTCTATATACACTGTCCTATATTGTACACAATATGTGGAGCATACAATAACGACCTAGATAGCCCATATAGAATTCGTTTAGTTGACTTCTTCGTTTTTATTTTATTCCATTACTATTTGAATATAATTAATATTCATTATCTTTTTCAAAACTTTTTTTTAGTTTGAATATAGAATTTAAAATTCTTTTTTCGTATCAATCAATTTATTATTTCTCTAAGAGAGTATGCAACCGGTAAAGGCGACGAATTCCACTTATGGAGAAGCACAAACACTCAGGTAACATGCTTTCCGTGGATAACATAATAGGACCGGTATGCATACAACAATTATCGAAATTAATAAATCCAATGATACTACATTGGGGATTTATTATATCGGTATTATATGGCTAATTCTTAAAGAATATTTTGGTCAAAAACTCGAAATTTCGTAAAAATATGACTATTGTAACAAACATTCACGTTAGGAACATTTTAGTCAAAACTCGAATTTTCGTAAAAAATAATGACCATTTTAACAAATATTCAATAAAAAAATTTTCTAGTCAAGACCGAAAAAATTTTTTTCATTATATCGGGACGCGCCCAATACATAATGATGCGCTCAAACAAGACAAAAACTAAAACGGAAATCAGGCAAACGCCACACATTTTTGTTTTTTTTTCTCGCACACACCAACCCCTACAAATGTTCCTCCAAATAATCAACTGCATACTCTCAACGAATATTACACACTTTTTTCATTTTGTTTTCTTCGCGCGCACATGCAAACGAACGATTAATTTCGTATCGTTTGCCGAAGTCTAGGCACACACTCGTTTCTCGTCCGCTTTGTTCGTGTGTTCTCTTGTTCACTTCATTTCTCGTGGGCGCCTTGGGTAGGCAATTTTTTTATTATTATTTTCTTCGTGTGCGCCCATTGACTATGGTTTATTTATATTATAGGGATGAAATATATTTACCGTCGGCTGGTTGATTATTTTCTCGTCTGGTATTTTCTGTTTTTTGTTTTTTGCTTTGCTGTTCGTTCGATATTTTTCATGTGTATCTTTTGTGTGACTGTGAGATACCATTTTTTCAATGTTCCGGTGCTGGTTCGATGACAAAAAATTTCTTCGGAGTTAAGACCGGATTTTTTTTTTCACTTTGATTAACATATGAAAAAAATATTTTTGAACTATTTTTCATAGTATACTTTTTTCGTATGATTTTCTTTGATGATCATTTTTTCTATCAATTTTTTTTTTTTTAGTTCATACAATGTCGAAAATCATTTTTTTAAGGCATATATTCGAACATAATTTTTTGTTTGACAATCGACTGTATGAATATATTTTGGGTCTTAAATCGCATCATCGAGGAATACCATAAAAAACTGACATTTTTCCGTCGGCTAAACGGTCACGCACATTTTCCTCGTTTATATCATTTTCTTTATTCCTCTTTATTCGATGGTACGGTATGTTCGTTTGCTTGTTCGCTTTATTCGATTCATATTAATTTTGTGTGTGTGCCTTTATGTTCGGACTGATATTTGGTATAGTTTTTGGTGTCTTGTGGTGCTAGCCCGCTATATTAATTTTTGCTCGGTGTATAGACCGAAGCGTCATTGAAGTGAACACCATATTTTGATTTAAAAATTTTTTTATGTTTTTTTCCAAAATAATGCAAACTTTCATAAAATGAAAAGATTTCATTTTTTTTCGAAATATTCGTTAAATGAAAACATTTCATTTATATATATTTTTTTCATATGAGACACTCTTTCATTCTCACCATCATCGAATGAATACCAGAAAAGATGACATTTTACCGTCGGCTAAATCATAACAGACATATTTTGCTCATATGTACGTTCTCTTTTCGTTCCATCTTCTTCAACGATACCACAGTATGTTCGTTTGCTTGTTCGCTTTATTCGATTCATATTAATTTTGTGTGTGTGCCTTTATGTTCGGACTGATATTTGGTATAGTTTTTGGTGTCTTGTGGTGCTAGCCCGCTATATTAATTTTTGC
>JBBPJJ010001074.1:0-11647 GCA_038088635.1 Veloboletus limbatus
ATCCTTCCTCCTTTCATAGTCATGGTCCGTGCTCGCTTCTCATACGTATATAAGCCACACTAGCACGACCTGTATTCCCTAACTTTGAGCTCCGCAATTCTACGCTAGACTTGCCTCTCAGTTCGTCAACTTCGGTCCCCCGGTCCCTCAGTCCTAGTAAAAGGCCTCTCTATAACGAAGCCTTCCTCAAGCCCTAGTCCTCGCCCCTAGTCCTTGTCCTAGTCATCTTGCGGCTACGTGCGAGCTTACCCGGCCCACACGTAACAATAGACTCAGGGGCACATATCAATTGCCTCGATTGGGGATTCATTTGGAAGAATCGGATCCCCTGCACCATACTACCAACCCCAATCCCCGTCAAGAACATCGATGGCTCCCTAAATGCCAAAGGAATAATCCATTTCACTGCCGATCTTTACATTACAATTGGCCACGCTACCACCAAGGTTCTTTTCCACATTATGGGATGCGGAAACGACCACATCATCCTGGGATTCTCATGGCTCCAACAAGAAAACCCTGTCATAGATTGGAAAAGAAATCAACTACGTCTCAAGCCAGAAACTGATCGATCAGACGACCTTGCCGTCGAGATCAAGAATCACACCCAGAAAACTCAACAAGCCCCCAGATACTACAAAATCGAACATCACCCAGTACACCACGCCTCAATAACCCATGAATTCGATAAACGACTTTACAACTATCTCGAAACCAACACTATAGATTTCCTCTGACCTGAGTATTTTACCAAGAAAGCGGTAACATCCTATTGTATCAATCACATCATTAAAGGCGACAAACGTTACCTAACCCCGCAATGCATATCTCCAGCTATGGTAAAAGCTTATACTATGTCAACAGATCTAGCAATACATAATCTAGTCAACAAACCAAAGATAACTCTCCCAACAACATATCAAGAATATCAACAAGTATTTTCCGAAGTCACAGCCGGAACACTACCACCAGTTCAGCCATATGATTATGTGATCAACCTGAAAGATTCCTTTACCCCTAAAATTGGTAAACTCTATCTGCTGTCTACTGATGAAACTAAAGCAGCCGACGAATTTATCGATGAACATATTAAATCCGGTAAAATACGCCCCTCAAACTCTCCACAAGCCTCGCCCTTCTTCTTCGTCAAAAAGAAAGATGGCAAACTCTGTCCATGCCAAGACTACCGTTGCCTAAATGACCACACCATCCATGACACATATCCATTGCCACTTATCACAGATCTGATCGACAAACTCAACATGGCGAAACACTTCACCAAGTTTGATGTACGATGGAGATACAATAACATCCATATCAAAGACGGAGACCAATGGAAAGCCGCATTTATCATGCATCGTGGACTGTTTGAACCTATGGTTATGTTCTTTGGTATGACTAACTCACCTGCTACCTTCCAGTGTTTCATGAATGACTCATTTCGAGACATGATTGCGGAAGGATGGTTGGTCATTTATATGGACGACTTACTGATTTATTCCCCTGATAAAGAAACTCATGAACGTAATACAAAACGTGTTCTTCAACGTATGACCGACCTCGACTTACATCTTAAACTAGAAAAATGCGTCTTCGATACATCCGAAGTTGAATACTTGGGAATGGTTGTCAATCCCGGTCAATTAGCAATGGACCCCGTCAAACTAGACAGCATCTCTGCTTGGAAAACACCCACTACCCTTAAGGAAGTCCGCTCTTTTCTCGGTTTCGCTAACTTCTATCGTTGTTTTATCCGCGACTATTCTACTCTGGCTCACCCACTAATAGATCTCACAAAGAAGACAGTCCCTTGGGATTGGACCCTGGCCTGCCAAACTGCTTTCAACTCACTCAAAACGGCATTCATGACGAAACCAGTTCTCCAACTTCCCAATGTAACTAAACCCTTCGCCATTGCTACTGACACTTCCAAATGGGCAACCGGCGGTATTCTTTTGCAATCAGATGCTAATGGGGACTGGCACCCTTGTTCCTACCTCTCTCAATCTTTTGCACCCGCTGAGCGTAATTACGATATTCATGACCGCGAGCTTCATGCAATCCTCCGCGCCCTACATGCTTGGTGCCACTACCTCATCAGTTCCCCCACTCCTGTCCAGGTCTTTACTGACCATAAAAACCTCACTTACTTTCGACAGGCTCAGCTGCTTAATCGTCATCAAGCTCGCTGGCTGTTGGATCTCCAAGACTTCGATCTTCGTATCGACCACATCCCCAGCAAGTTGCTCACTGGTCCTGACACTCTCTCTCGGCGCCTGGATCATACTCCTGATGACACTTCCTCTGATAATGGTGATGTCACTCTCCTCCCCAACTCCATATTCATGAATCTCATTGACACCACCCTCGACCGTCAAATTCACACAGCCTCCGCCTCCGACCCGGTTGTCCTTGACTGGCTTCACCCCCAACCTCACCCCGGCTCCTCGGCCATCTGCGTTCCCTCCGATTGGTCTTACACTGACGGGAAACTTTATTATCAGGGTCGCTTATAAATTCCATGTGACGACGCTCTCCGGCGTTCCATTGTGTCTGGATGCCACGATCACAAAATGGCAGGACACCCGGGCTACCTGAAGACTCGGCAGCTGGTTGCCACACAATACTGGTGGCCTGGTTTGGCTCAGTACATCCGCCGTTATGTCGCTGGCTGTGCGATTTGTCAATGGAATAAGTTCAACATGCACCGCAGCCATCCTCCCCTCGTCCCTATCCCTTCTGCTTGTACCCATTTTTTGCAGCAGATTTCCTGTGATCTGATCATTGGTCTTCCGCCCTCCGCCGGCTTTGACACTTTCCTGGTTGTGGTCAACCATGGCCTTATGAAGGGGGTAATTCTCTGCCCTACTACTGCCACCGTCACTGCCGAAGGTATCGCCTTCCTATTTTTTGCCCACGTCTTTACCAGATTTGGTCTCTATGAGAAGATCATCTCCGATCGAGGTCCCCAATTCACTTCGTCCTTCGCTAAGAAATTGGGGAGACTTCTCGGATATCAACTCGCTATTTTCACTGTCTACCATCCGCAAACCGACGGAGAAACTGAACGTGTGAATCAGGAAATAGAGACCTATTTACAGATCTTCTGTGGGAATGAGCCTACGACATGGACCAATCATATCGCAATGGCTGAATTTGCACATAACCACCATTCACATTTGGTTACAGGAAAATCCCCTTTCTTTCTCATGATGGGCTTCGAACCCCAGGCCCTACCGTCAGCTTTCCCATCGTCAGACCTTCCAGCAGTCAACCAACGGTTGTCAACTCTCACGGCCGCGTGAAATGAAGCCCTTGCTGCCCATGAACTCGCTCGACAGACCATGGCCGCTGAATCAAAACAACGGTTTACTCCATTCAAACTAGGTGACCAAGTATGGCTAGAAGCAAGAAACCTGAAACGCCTCCTGGCAAATCCCAAGTTTGCTGCGAAAAGAGAAGGACCGTTCACTATCACAAAGGTCCTTTCACCAATTACATACCAACTACGCCTCCCTGCGACATGGAAGATTCATCCCGTATTCCATGCCTCTCTTTTATCTCCCTACCATGAAAACGACACTTACAGACAGAATTTCCCACAGCCACCACCGGATCTAGTAGAAGGGGAAGAAGAGTATGAAATTGAAGAGATCTGACGCCATTGGGGTTCTGCAGCACATCACTCTTTCCTGATCCGATGGAAAGGATACACAGCCTAAGAAGACTTGTGGGTTCCCAAGCAGAATTTAAAACACTCCGCAGCACTACTCACCGACTATAAAAAACGTCACAGACTTTGAAACTCCCCATCCTCTTCTTCCTTCTCCCTTCTTACTTTTATGTTCAATTTTGTTCCCAAAGAAAAATTATCCCATTTTATCTTTCGCTTTCACTATAAAGTCCCCAGTTCCCATTCGTTAGAACATGCTTACTTTTGCCGCTACAACTATTGCCCTTTCCATCATACCTTCTAAATTCTTTCCACCTTTTTTCCTTACCTCATTCACCATGGGCATGACCTATGCCATTCGCTCTGTCTCCCCCATTCCAGAACTGGTCGACGACACTCCCTCATCGTCGTCGTCCTTCGTCACTGCCCCAGAACAAATCCGCCTCCAACAGCACGAAGATCCTGAAGAAAATGACTCTGACTCGATAACCACAGAAGCAGGATGGAGAGAGAGTTCCGATGATGCCTGGAGGGTGGCGAGACCTGCATTAGATATGCCAGACCATTTCGCTACTCGCCCGATCAGTTCTCACCCACCGATTCTATCGGTTTTTCTCCCCCCAGCATCTCACCGTCTCCGCTCTGACACGCCAGACGACACATACGTGCAGGTCCTCCTGCATTGCATCACAGGCTCTCAGCTGGTTATTCCAGCCACTAGTCATCTCGACTATGGATCTCCCCTCCTAGCCCTCTATAAAGCCCTAATTGAGACGCAACGCATCGATCTCATCGTGCGAAACAACTCCACCAATCCTGATGCCACATAACTCTCATCATGGGAATCCTTCGACATATCAGGGACCACTTACGAGGGGCCCTCGTCACCATGGGGTACCAACTCCACTTCAGAGAGTTCCTGGCAGACATTGAGTGCTATACTCGAGAACTCGCCCTCACCCAAGGAGTCCAACCACCCCCCTATTCCTCCCAGACAACCCTGAGTGCCTCCTGCTCTCCTCTTGATCCAGCCATCGAAGCATCCCTGGCCCACACGGACAAGTGATTGGCCAAACTTGGTGGCCGGCTCATCCTTCCCGCTAATCATCCCAGATACTCCAAAGCCTGCTTTGAGTGTCATCGACTGGGACATCATTGCACCCAATGCCTCCAATACCAATGCCCACTGTGCCATGTATGGGCTCCCGGACACGCTCAGGTCTGTTGTCCAAGCCGGCCTCGTCCCCATCCACCGTGCCCCCCAACATCGTCATCATTGTCGGGTTCCTCCATGACTCAACACTCCCTCCCACACTCCTCCTCACGCCAAGCTGTTCGCTTCGTGACCCCTCGTTGTCGTCTTACTGTCTTGCCCATCTCTCCTCTCCTTGATACCAATGCTCACATCAACGACATTTGGGACGATGTTGCCTATGCAAACATCACCGGTTCCCCTGGCACCTACTCTCTTGACCTCTAACCGACCCCACCGCATATGTGTCCCTCAAAACCTGGCTCTTATCAGAGACTCGAGATGTACAGGGGGGGTAATGTTATGATTTGTACTTTTGCATTTGTACTTTCACTATATTTTTCATTTCGTTCTTCATCTTGATGACTCCTCCACGGTAACCCACAGGTTCACCTTTCTTTTGTCATCAAGATTATGATTACATTCCTTCATTCCGATTCCTCGGACTTCTGTAGCTGACTCACTAACTGAGTCATACATAACCTCGTCAATCTTCGCTCTTCAACAGAGTTCCTTCCGTTTCCATTATATTCTATGATGTTCTTCTATCTACCCTCTTTATCCTTTTTCCTTTAAGGGTCCTGGTCCGTGCTAGCCTCTCCTGAGTATATAAACCATACTAGCACGACTTGTATTCCCTAACTTTGAGCTCTGCAATACTACTCTTAGTCTTGCCTCTCAGTCCACTTGTCGACTTCGGTCCCCAGTCCCTCAGTCCTAGCAAAGGCCTCTCTAATGAAGCCTTCTTCAAGTCCTAGTCCTAGTCCTAGCCCAAGTCCTAGTCACCTTGCAGATACATGTGAGTCTATCCGGCCCACACGTAACAAAAATTGCGCATATGTTTCACAGCATATTTCATTACATCTTTGGAAGGATGTCCCATTCGTTTGTGCATGGTCTCAAAATCAGGAGTGACTGTTGATTGGTGACGACCGGTGATATCCTCAATGATGTACATATTATGGCCCATGTGGCCTGGTTTAATGGACACAAGTAATGTGTCATCACCAAAAAGTATGTCAATGCTTTCTGCATTTCCTCTAACCTTGGTGCCAGCATTTAGCATTTGGCCCATAGATACCAATTGAACTCCTGAATTGGGGATATGTCCCACATTGAATAGAGTCAGGTTGCGCACTTTACTTTGCACATCTTTCCACTGCAGTTTGCAGTTGCCTGTCCTTACAACATAGATATGACCAGAGGCAGTCGAAATGGGAATCTCATTCTGTCCAAGCAATGTGTAATTGCTGAAGTCTGATCATTCAGGGGTAAAGTGCATTGAAGCACCTGAATCGAGGATCCAGAATTTGTTCTTATCACAATGATCACACTTAGCATTTGAGCTGTGCACGCAAATAATGTTCTTGTCATTAGGTACACTATATACATCCTCTACACTACTCAACGCTGTATAGGAAGCGGGGGGTGAGGATTGCGTGATAGTGATCATGGGGAAAGAAACAAACCTTTCTTTCATGAACGTGTTGACGTCAGAATCGTAGATATCAATGATATCGTCAGCATCCCAGGTTTTGCCAATATGGCTAACCCAGCGCCTAGAGCGCTTGGAGGGATGTTCTGGCTCATCGAGGTCTTCAAGGGAGAAGGTGCAGTTGTACTGCACCGGTGAGAGAGAAGGAGAGGGGGCGGATGGCATGACGGGTGCCAATGGAGGAAGTGTGACAAGTGGTGTCGCGGCAGCAGAAGTGGATGGGACGGGGGATGATGGAGATGGGGGCGATGTAAAGTCCAGCCATTGAAGGAGCGGTAAAGCCACATCAATTGACCGTATGGTCTGGAAGGACGGGTAGATGTTGAGCTGATGTGCGAATACAAAAACTTCCTTGGTTTTCCAAATGCAGCAGGATCACCTTGTCCTTGGTATTGTTGAGCGCTTTTATGAGCACTCGCGCGAGGGTCGGCGATGGCAGGAGTGAGGATGGCAGGAGTGAGGGGGACTATGGCAGTGGAGGCAAAGTAGTCGCCACTTGCAGATTCGGAGGCTTGCTCAACAAACTGAAGGGCATTCCACTTCTTGCGTTGTTGCTTGCCACCCCGCTTGCCACACTTGGTCTTCTTCTTCTCACAGTCAGCATTCTTCCCCTGCTGCTGCCTCTGAGAGGGCACTACAGGGGGGTTCTGTTGTTGACCCTGGAAGGAGGAGTTCCTGTTATGTGTGGGCCGGGTAAGCTCGCACGTAGCCACAAGGTGACTAGGACGAGGACTAGGGCTTGAGGAAGGCTTCGTTATTGAGAGGCCTTTGCTGGGACTGAGGGATTGGGGACCGAAGTCGACGAACTGAGAGGCAAATCTAGCGTAGAATTGCGGAGCTCAAAGTTAAAGAATACAAGTCGTGCTAGTACGGTTTATATATGTTGAGAGAAGCTAGCATGGACCATGGCTACGAAAGGAAAGAAGAGGTAAAAGGGTAAATGAAAGAACATCGCAGAATGCGATGGAAGCGGACAGAACTCTGTTGAAGAGTAAAGAATAATGAGTAAGTATGACTCATGTAGTGAGTCAGTTATAGAAGTCCGAAGAATCGGACAGAAGGAAAGTAATCATAAGCTTGCTGACGAATGAAAGGTGAAACCATAGTTTACCGTGAAGAAGTCAGCAAGAAGGAAAAAGAGAGATGAAGTTGAAGCGGAAATTGTACAACGGCGGGAAGAATTGTAACATTACCCCCCACTACGCCTCGAGTCTCCGACGAGAACCAGGTCTTGATGGACACATACACCGCGGGGCGACCTAGAGATCCAAAGCAAAGGCACCGGGGGAACCCGTGACATTGGCGTAGGCGGTGTCGTCCCAGACGTCGTCGACGTGCGTGTCGGTGTCAGCAAGTGGTGCGATGGGAGAGACGGTTCGACGGCGACGAGGGATGGGGACATGTTGGGAAGGACGAGGGAGAGAACCCGATCCCGAGAGGGATTGCTGAGTGTAGGACGATCCCGACGATGACGAAGAGGTCGGGCGACGAGGAGGCCGAGGTCGTGGTCGGGTCGGACAGCGGACTTGGGCGTGTCCTGGAGCCCAAACCAAGCAGAGTGGGCACTGGTACTGGGGACAGCGAGCACGACGATGTCCAAGACGATGGCACTCAAAACAAGCTTCGGAGTAGCGGGGATGGTTTGGAGGCAGGATGAGCCGACCGTCTAAACCGGCGAGCCACGCATTAGTGTGGGCGAGAGATGCTTCGACCGCAGGATCGAGGGGAGAGGAGGAGGCACTTGGGGTGGAAAGAGACGTGTAAGGAGGAGGTGGAATCCCCTGTGCCAGGTTCAACTCGCGGGTGTAACGTTCAACGTCAGCGAGGAATTCACCAAAATGGAGTTGATACCCCATCGTGATGAGCGCGCCGCGGAGGTGATCCCTGATGTGTCGTAGGACCCCCATGACGAGGGTCATATGGGCGTTTGGGTTGGTGGAATTGTTACGGATTAGGAGATCCATGCGTTCGGTCTCGAGGAGGGCTTTGTATAATGCTAGGAGGGGGGACCCGTAGTTGAGATGACTGGTGGTGGGGATCGCCAGCCGAGAATCCGTGATCCTGTGAAGGAGCACCTGGGCGTATGTGTCATCTGGCTCGTCGGTGCGGAGATGGTGAGACGCTGGTGGGAGAAGAACCGATAAAATCGGTGGGTGAGAACTAACAGGTCGAGTAGCAAAAGGATCAGGCGTATCTAACGCAGGTCTCGCCACCTGCCAGGCATCGTCGGGAGTCTCTCCCCACCCTGCTTCTGCAGTTACGGAGTTTGTATCGCTGTTGTCGTCGGAGTCGTCGTGAAGGCGGAGGTGAATTTGTTCAGGGGCAGTGGCGAAGGAGTTTGAAGAGGAGGAGGCGTCGTCGACCAACTCCAGGATGGGGGAGACGGAACAGATGGTGTAGGTCATACCCATTGATGAAGAAAGAGGAAGTGCGAAGAAATTAAAAAGTATGGTGGAAGGGGCAGTAATCGTATTTGCAGAAATAAGAGTGTTGTAGCGAATGGGAACTGGGGACTTTGTAGCGAAAGCGAAATATAAAATGTGATAACTTTTCTTTAGGGATGAAGTTGAACATAAAAGTTGGAAGAGAAGAAAGGATGGGGAGTTTCAAAGTTTGTGACGTTTTTTATAGTCAGCCAAGAGTGCTGCGGAGTGTTTCAAATTTCGCTCGGGAACCCACGAGTCTTCTTCGGCTGTGTATCCTTTCCATCGGATGAGGAAAGAGCAGTGTGCTGCAGAACCATGATGGTGTCGGATTTCCTCAATTTCGTATTCTTCTTCGCCGTCTATTAGGTCCGGTGGGGGTTGTGCGAAGTTTGTTCCATGAGTTTCATTCTCACGATAAGGAGAAAGAAGGGAAGCGTGGAATACCGGATGGATTTTCCACGTTTTTGGGAGGCGTAATTGATATGTGATGGGTGAGAGAATCTTGGTAATGATGAACGGCCCTTCTCGTTTTGCGGCGAATTTGGGATTGACTACTAGGCGTTTTAAGTTCCTCGCTTCCAACCATACCTTTTCTCCTAGTTTGAACGGGGTAAACCGTTGTTTGGATCTCGCTGCCATTGTTTGCCTGGCGAGTTCGTGTGCGGCGAGGGCTTCATTTCGTGCTGCCATGAGGAGTGACATATGTTGGTTTACGGCTGGAAGGTTTGATGATGGGATAACCGTTGGCAGGGCTTGGGGTTCGAAGCCCATCATGAGAAAGAAGGGCGATTTTCCCGTAACCGAATGGGGACGGTGGTTATGCATGAACTCTGCCATCGCAATATGATTGGCCCAGGCTGTTGGTTCATTTCCACAGAAGATCCGTAAATATGTCTCTACTTCTTGGTTCACACGTTCTGTTTCTCCGTCGGTTTGAGGGTGATACGCGGTGGAAATAGCAAGTTCGTATCCAAGGAGTCGTCCTAATTCCTTGGTGAAGGAAGAGGCAAACTGGGGGCCACGATCGGAGATAATCTTTTCATACAGGCCAAACCGAGTGAAAACGTGGGTAAAAAATAGCGAGGCAATTCCTTCGGCTGTGACTGTGGCGGTGGTTGGGCAGAGAATTACCCCCTTCGTAAGCCCATGGTCGACCACGACCAAGTGGGCGTCAAAGCCGGAGGAGCAAGGAAGACCGGTGATCAGGTCACAGGAGACCTGCTGAAAAGGGCGTGTGCAAGTGGAATGGATGGGCATGAGTGGAGGTATGGAGGGATGAGTGTTGACCTTGTTCCGTTGGCAAACGGCGCAGCCGTCAACGTAACGGCGAACAAACGATGCCAAGCCGGGCCACCAGTAGGTGGCAGCGACGAGTTGGCGGGTTTTCAGGTACCCCGGGTGTCCTGCCGTTTCATGATCATGGCACCCGGACACAACAGAGCGCTGGAGAGCATCGTCGCAAGGAAGGTAAACACGGCCCTGATAAAATAACTTGCCATTGGTAAATGACCAGTCGGATGGGTTACGAGTGGCAGAAGAACCAGGTAAAGGTTTAGGATGGAGCCAATCGAGGACAACGGGGTCGGAAGCGGAAGCCTGGCGGATATGACGATCAAGGGTAGTGTCGATTAAATTGACGAAGAGGGAGTCAGGGAGGAGAGTGACGTTGGCGTTATCGGAGGTGTCGGCGTTGGGGACGTGGTCGGGGCGTCGAGAGAGAGCATCAGGACCGGAAAGGAGCCTGCCGGGGACATGATGGATGTGAAGATCGAAGTCCTGGAGGTCCAGCAACCAATGAGCTTGGCGACGATTGAGCAGTTGGGCCTGACGGAAGTAAGTAAGATTTTTATGGTCAGTGAAGACCTGAATGGGGTTAGGGGAACCAATGAGGTAATGCTGCCAGGCGCGTAGGGCACGCAGGATGGCGAGGAGTTCTTGGTCGTGGATGTCGTAATTTCGCTCGGCGGGTGCGAAGGATTGGGATAGGTAGGAACAAGGATGCCATTCGCTGTTCGTGTCGGTTTGCAAAAGAATGCCACCGGTGGCCCATTTGGATGCATCGGTTGCAATGGCAAAGGGTTTAGAGACGTCGGGGAGGTTAAGTATGGGTTTCGTCATAAATGCCGTTTTGAGGGAATCGAAAGCGGTTTGACAAGTTGGGGTCCAAGCCCATGGGACTGTTTTTTTTGTGAGGTCAATGAGAGGTCGAGCAAGAGTGGAATAGTCACGGATAAAACGACGATAGAAGTTAGCAAAACCAAGGAAAGAACGGACTTCCTTGAGAGTGGTTGGCGTCTTCCAGGCAGAAATGCCATCAAGTTTGACGGGGTCCATGGCCAGCTGGCCGGGTTTGACGATCATTCCTAAGTATTCAACCTCAGTGGTATCAAAAACGCATTTTTCTAGTTTGAGGTGCAGATCGAGGTCTGCCATCCGTTGTAGAACGCGTTTTGTGTTGCGTTTGTGGGTTTTCTGATCTGGAGAATAAATTAGTAGGTCATCCATATAAATAACCAACCATCCTTCCGCTATCATATCACGAAAGGAGTCATTCATGAAGCGTTGAAAGGTAGCAGGGGAGTTGGTCATGCCAAAAAACATAACCGTTGGTTCGAACAATCCTCGATGTGTGATGAATGCCGCTTTCCATTGATCGCCATCCTTGATTCGAACATTGTTGTAACCCCATCGGACGTCAAACTTGGTAAAGTGTTTAGCGTCCTTTAGTTTATCGATTAGATCAGTGATGAGTGGTAAGGGGTAAGCATCTCGGACGGTATGTTCGTTTAAATACCGATAGT
>JBBPJJ010001075.1:0-11630 GCA_038088635.1 Veloboletus limbatus
TCCCACCAATGCGAAGCGGAATTCCCATGGGTGATTGCAGGGCACTTCACACTCTGATTTGAGGTAAGTTATTGTAACACTTTTTGAAGTCATCCTAGATACACAAGTATAGTTTGTCAGCATCCTCCACTTCAATAGCATAGAAGCCAGAGGCAAAGTTGATGACACATATATAATCATGACCTGCTAGATGCTGTTGCTTCTCTGATATATCACCTTTTAGCATTGGCGCCATTTGGGATACTTTATTGATGGAGGCAAAGTTCTGAGTGATATGCCATTTTGGTGGCATGCAGATGCAGCTCTCAGCAGGCTCAGTGTGGGATGGATGGGGAGGGATATTAGGATCGGGTTGTTCTCCCAAATGAAGCCATTCATCTTTGACCAGGTGGCAGATTTCATCCATGGTCAGCCCAAGGGATCCATGTGTGCATTGTGCAATAACAGTGGAATGAGCTGCTTTGACATTGTCAGGCCGAATTTCTTCAAGCACATGTGCAGTGATGAGATCGTCCAGCATGGGTAAGTACCAGTCCTTTTGGGCTTGTATAAGCAGACGTTGATCGACTTTCATCAGGTAGGAGACATCCTTTGGTATATTGAGGCGGAATTTCAAGAAGTCAATGGGCTTGACCTCACATACTGACAATGCAAAGATGTCAGCAAATTCGGAAAGTAATGCACTGACCCGTTGCTGATGGTGGACAGGAAAGGGTCCAATGGAGACTTTCTATAGGATGGCAGCAATGCGAGGTGGGTAGAATGGACCATCAGCTGTAAGTCGAGTAAAAACATTGTCTGGTGATGGACTCAGATGGAGTGGGGGAGGGATGGGATATGTCATGTGAATGAATTGTGCCAATAGTGGCAGAGTCCATCAGTAAAGTGGAAGAGGGGAGTGTCGGAGCTTTCAATGGGGTGAGGACAGCACAAGGTAATTTGTATTAGGGGGTAGTGAGATGCAGAGGGAAAACTGTGGACATAAAGAGCAGGATGGGGGTGGGAAGCCATGCGCGGCAGGTTGTAAGGATATGGGAGTCCAAGTTGGATATGCATTGGGTGGTGGGACCATGCACAATGATAGTATCAGTGCGATAGTCGTGAACAGCATTCACCTGTTCTAGCAGAGGTTTGCTGATTAGGGCATGCCAAGAACTACCACTAGGAAAGACTTCAAAGCTGGCAGTAATGCGCACTAGGCCCCACTCAAAGGGGCCTGTCCAAACACCTAGGGAGAGAACAAGAGAGCCGTCAGCCATGTGCAGCATTTTGCTAGAGGGATTTAGTGGATGGAGTCGGTGCGCGATGCTCTTGTAAACTTCTGCATCAAGTGCATTAATCATGGTGCCACTGTCCAGAGTGGTTAGTAGGTGGATGTGTTCACCTTGTGGGCTATGGAGGCACATCACTGTGTGAAATGGAGTACTAAACTCAGGAATGCTTAGATTTCCCATGACATACACGTCAGTAATGATATTATTGGGAAGGGATATGTAGCTTTGTACAGGTAGCACTGCAGTATTGTATAGAAGGGCAGAAATGAAACAGGAGGTTTGGGTAGAAATGGAGCCATTGGTCACATTGTATGTACAAGATGTGATGGCCTGATCATCAGTGCAATCAGATGACACAGCCATGCCAGCATGGCTAAGGATAGTGTTAGGTCCAGGCGGTTTGGAGGGGTAATTAGAAGGGACCACAGTCACTCTATGGGTAACTGTAGTTCCACATGAGTCATCGCCCCTGTCTCTGACTCATCATTGAGTCCGCTTCCTTTTCTCTTTACTTCTTTGATCTTCCTTTCCTTTCATAGAATACCCTTAGCCCTATGCTCCCACATGCATAGCCTTGGCTTCTCTTCTCACATAGCCTACTTCCTGTGCTTTCCTTCTTTAGTCTCTTCTCTCCATTTCCTTCGTATTCTATGACCTTCCTTCGCACAGCCCATGACTGGTGCTGTCCTCATTCCACACAGCCCTTGACTGGTGCTGTTCTCTTTCTCCTTTCTTGACATGGTCCATGCCCCTTACCTTACGCTATATAAACCCTAGTAGCACGTACCATGTTTCCTATTCTTGCTCTCCCTGGACTTCCTCTGGATCCTAGACCCTAGACCCTAGATCTATCCCTAGTCCTTGTACTCCCTGCAATCCTAGCTTCCTTTGCTGATTCTGCGCTCGACCTGGTATACGATTCCCTTGGCTAGCACTATACGTGTGTAGCCTACGTCTTCGCGTACACCATCGACGGCATCGGCCAAGGTTCCCCTTGTCCTTGACTCCACCAGGGCTACGTGCGAGCTTACCCAAGCCCACACGTAACACAGACATTCTGCAGAGTTCCACAATATTCCTTGACTCAGGTATATAAATCATCGTCATTACTCTCCTACTCCTTAGCTTAGACCTCCTTGTGGTACACCTTGTATTCCTGGCAATATAACCCATTTCATTTGGTTGCTCTCTGCCACCTAGTCCTCACCCTACTCTTGAGTGGGCACTCTTGTCATTATCCTTGCTAAGCTCCTGCCAATTCTCCAAGGCAGTCCTTGTCCTTGTCACCAACCTCTTAGGCAAATACCTTGTCACTAGACCTTCTGGCAAGGCTAAATTTGCCCCTACCTGGGTCAACTGTAACACTTCAAGTTGTCACTGCCATGCTCACCAATCTACAGGTGACCCTTGCAACCCACTGATTTGTTGTCAGGCATTCCCAGCACAAATTATTGCAAAGCCCTCAGCCCTCCCCAATCAATGTTCAAGTACCTCGTTCCATTAATGTGGACATTTTGGATGTGATTGCTGCAGTCTCTGTGTTGACTGGGGCCCTTCCGATAAATTTATCTCATCCTTTCTGCAACATTGCGAAAGAGATAATCACACCCAACTTTACATCCACGAAGGCCTTTGGTGCCTTGGATGTGATCAATCCTCAGACTAATCCTCAGCTGCTGCGCATTCACCCTGTAGTTCGCTCCAGGACCTTACTAGCGTCAACACCAAGTCCACCTTCAGCATTCTCTCTAGAGGCTGACCTCCACTAGGTCTTACATGATGGACTGCTGTGCTTCAGATATTTCCTTCAAATACATGAGTGCAGAGAAGTGCAAAACAGTGCCAATAAAAACTGAATTCTACTCAGCTGAGAAGTGTAAAACAGAGACAGAAACAGAGTTTATCACAGCAACAATACTAGTATGTGAATGTGAGCGTACAGAGCAGTCAAAGACTCATTATGAGACTGTCTCTATGCAAGATGAGATAAGCATGCCATGCTTGTTGGCCATTGATCTCCCTGTCGAAAGGGTGCAATATGTCCTCCAAAGACACGCATAGACTTTCAGTCTCTCTATCTTCGAATGTTGAGTCGAGTTCCAAGAATGAATCATCCTGGATGCCAATAGTATCTAGTACCAAGTCTTCGGAGTTTGTTATAAGTGATTTCTGGCAGGACCACCTCAGCCACGGAGTTAATGCTACCACCGACCACCAATCCATATGTGGCCCTATTGAGTATGAGTCCTGTTTGACAACATACAATACAGAGGCTATTTAGTGATCACTCACCGTTAGGGGTGTTGGTCTGATTGTGGTTGAAGTGAGTGATGATGGTTGTGGTTCAAGAGTTAATTAGAACTCAGATGTTGAGTCTGAATCTTATATACATGCATGGGTGATTATATAAGCTAAGCTAAATAAGTATGCTAGCATAGATGAATAGAATAGGAGCTAGAAGCAGCTATAAGATAGTGCATTCAACACTCCCCCTTGCTCAAAGCATAGTAGGTTGCTGAGTGGAATGGCAACTATGGAGGGGATAAAACAAATAGCTCTATGTGACCATCCTGAATCCAGTCTCAAATCACATTCCAACAAATATCTATGGGCTTACTGTATGGTTCAGTAATAGGATTGGATGCCATGAAGATGAATCCTTGGTTGTCACTGCAGATAGGGATTGTGTTCATTTTGTAACCATATTCCCCCAAAAGTTGTCTAACCCAGTATGTTTGTCTACTACAGTCCGATAAAACATATACTCAGCTTTTGTGGAGGAATGTGCCACAGTAGGCTGCAGGCAAGATCGCCAGCTGAAAGTACATCCAGCTAGTTTAAGAAACCAGCCAGTTTGTGACTTGTGTATGTTAGGGTTGGATGCCCAATCCGCATCGGTGTAGGGGATAACGCCTTCGTCTTTTGCACCATCAAAACATAAGGCTGCTGTAGGAGTTCCCAAAAGGTAGCATGCTTTGGAAAGGTGTTCCTCAGTTGAGTTTGCCGGATGTCGCACCATTGTAGTGACTGCAAAGGCAATATCAGGACAAGCTCCGATCATGATGTAGATCAAGGAACCAATGACAGTTTGGAACTTCTGACGAAGTTTTTGGTTTACAGGCACGTCGTTTTTGAGTGGGTAATACCCCTGAGGTAGGGGAGGCTGCATTGCTTTAGCATTCTGCAAGTCAAATCGCTCAATGATCTTTTGCAAATATTCTCTTTGATCAATAAAGATTTGACGATCCGAGTGTTTGATGTTCATATGCAAGAATTCCTTAGCTTTGCCAAGATCTCTACATTCCCATCAGCACATGAAGTGCGCTTTGATCTCATCAATGATCGCCTTTGAGGGACCACAGAAAACGGCATCATCTACATAGATGATGGCTACAATCATAAGGGCGCCTTTTTTCTTATAAAGAAAAATGCCAGGATCGGATTTAATCCATTCAAAGCTGAGTTCTTTCATGGAATCATTGAGGGTGTTCCACCAGGCAAGACAGCTTGCTTTAATCCATAAAGGGCCTTTTTAAGGTGCAATACATTAGTTTCAGAGCCGGGAATCCTAAATCTGTCTGGTTGTTCCATGTAGATCTCTTCATCTAGCATGCCATATAGATATGTGGTGCAGACATCAATGGCTTCCATATGCCAGTTTTCCAGGGCTGCTAGTGCAAGCATTAAGCACACTGTCTCGTAGTGCATGACTGGAGAGAAGATTTGGTTGAAATCAAGACCTTCGACCTGAGAGAAACCTTTCGCAACTAGGCATGCACATTGTCTACCGTCGGGTTTGACATCAAATACCCAACAATCTTGGATGACTTTACAATCTTTAGGATGATCAACCAGTTCTAAAACTTCTTGTTTGTTGAGGATCTCAAGTTGCTCACGACAAGCAGTTTTCCATTCTTTGTGTTGTACAGGTGGTAGTTTGTGGATATCCTTAAAGGTCCAATCATGTATAGGCTTAGAATGATCTGCAGAATCTAGCTGTATCGCTTTCTCCAATAGATAAAAAGTGAGAGCTCCTCCCCCTTCCTTGGTGATTCACTCAATCTCCTCTTTGGAGAGATTGTCAGATGTTTTTGAAAAGGGAATGTCAGGAGAGTCATCATTGGGGAATCTGCCAGGAATTTCTTGTCGAGGAGGTGCACCAGCATGGTCCAAGTCATGCCATGTATGATCTGCATCTTTCTCCTAATCAACAGGGTGGCGAGCATCCCCATAGATGTTCCCTGGGCAATGAGGCATGCACTTTTTGCGCCCAGAGCAGTGAGGAGCAGGGGGAACAGCTGGAAGTGAAGGCGGCAGATGGTGCTCAAGAGCTGCCTTCTTGGGTCATCTAGAGGGCAAAGGTGGTGGTGCAGCGAGCGATGGTGTACGTGTTGGAGGTGCAAGGAATGGTTTGGGAGAATCCAGACAAGGTGGGAGGTCATCAAAGTCACTTGGCAAAGCAGGGAGCAGAATCTTGACCTGTCGCTCTGGAGTGGCTTTTGTCCATGTACATGTAGGTTTCATGCACATAGGGAATAGCTGCGGATTGAAGAGCGCTTGTGCAGAAGTGAAAAGAGAATTTTGGAGATGGCACATAAGTAGAAAATTCCATTCGTTTCCAGGTGCAACACCTAGGTATACCATTGGCTCTGATTTAGGGGCTAATTTATTGGTACGAATGTCTAAAGGGACATGTGCATATGCTTTGCAACCAAAGACGTGGAGATGGCCAATATCAGGAGCCTCTCCATGAAGTAATTCGAATGGAGTGTGCTAGTTATGTCTGCACAATGGTGTCCTGTTGTGAATGTGGATGGCATGGCTCTAGCTAAATTCCCACCAAGAGTCAGGTGTACAACTATCAAGGCGCTTGGATTCTGACTTGTCCATAATGGTTCTTATAAGCGCTCTGCACAACCATTTTGTTGGGGAACATGAGGGGCACTCTGGAATATGCGTATCCCCTGAATAGCAAGCAGCTCATCAAAAGCTTTTGATTTATACTCTCCCCCTGCATCAGACATCTATTCTTTGATTCTAAAGTCAAATTGGGTAGATACCATCACTAAAAAGCGCTTATTTGCCTGTAAGGCATTATCTTTAGTTTGCAGTAATGCACTCCACCCATAGGATGTGTAATCATTGAAGAAGGTGATGATATACTTGTACTTGTGGTACGATGTGATGGGGAAGGATTTAAGATCTGAATGGATCAGCTCAAATGGCGCTTTTGCTCTCCTGAGATCCGGGTGGAAGGTGTGAGCAGGAGATTTACCCTCCACACAACCTTTGCAGGTTTTGTCATCCTTAGGTATCTCAAGTGAAGATGGGAAATTGCACGTATGTTTCGCAGCATTTTTTAACACATCTTTTGAAGGGTGTCCCATCCGCTTGTGCATTGTTTCAAAATCGGGTGTCGTCTGTGAGTTATGACAAGCAGGTATGTCTTCTAGGGTATACATATTGCGGCCTATGCGGCCTGGTTTAAAGGATGCAAGTATTATATCATCACCGAAGAGCATGTCAATGCTTTCTGCATTTCCTCTAACTTTGGCACCAGCGCAAAGCATTTGTCCCATAGAGACTAATCGAACACCCAAGTTGGGAATATGTCCCACATCGAATAAGGTCAGGTTGCGCATTTTGTTTTGCACATCTTTCCACTGCACTTTGCAGTTACCTGTCCCTATGACGTAAATCTGTCCAGCAGTGGTAGAGACGGGGATTTTATCTTTCCCAAGAGATTTATACTTACTGAAGTCAGAACATTCAGGAGTGAAGTGCATTGAAGCACCGGAATCAAGAATCCATAGTTTTTTCTCACAAAGATCACACTTGGCATTGGAACTGCATGCACAAATAATGTCCATTGTAGAGGCTACACTATTGACTACCTCTACTCTACTCAACGCTGTGTAAGAAGCAGAGAATGAGGAGGGTGCTGCAGTGATTATTGGATGAGATACTAACCTGGCATCCATGAATTCATCGACTTCTGATCCATAGATGTCAATGAGGGCCTCCTTGTTCCAGCTGCTACTAACATCGCTTATCCAGCACCTTGAGTGTTTGGAGGGACGAGCTGGTTCTTCCAGATCTTCTTCAGTGAAGGCGCAATTATATTGCACCGGGCTGAGAGGAGGAGAGGGAGGTGGTGGCATTGTTGGTGCTGATGTAGGCAACAATACAATGGGTGTCACTATGGAGGAGAAAGGAGAGGGTGATGGAAAATCGAGCTGTTGGAGAAGAGGTAAAGCTGTGTCGATGGACCTGATTGTTTTGCAGGACGGGTGGATATTCAGCCGATGAGTGAATGAGAATGCTTCCTTTTTTTGGGTAAACGTGGGAGCTCCACCCTTCCCTTGATATAATTGAGTGCTTTGTTGAGTGCTAGCCTGTGGGTCGACAGTGGCCAGTGTGAGGAGGACCATGGTGGTGGAAGCGAAGTAATCGCTGCTCCCTTGTTCAGAGGTATGCTCAATGAACTGCAGGGCATTGTGCTTCTGCTGGTTCTTGCCGCCGCATTGCCACACTTGATCTTCTTCTTTTCAGAGTTAGCGTCATCCCCCTGCTGCTGCTTCTAAGGTGCTGCAGGGGGTTGCTGCTGTTGACCCTGGAAAGAAGAGTTTCCTCCCTTCCTCTTAATGGCGAAGATCTTCTGAGCCTGCTCAGGAGCTTTGCCTTTCCCTATGGTCTTGGATTCCCAAGCGAGAGTGGCAGATAAGATGATTTCTGTGACTGTTGGAGCGACAAATGCCCCCTCGGAATTTCTCTTCTGTGCAAGCATCTGCGCAATAACATCCATAGAGGGGGGAAGTTTGGACAGTAGAATCATGACCTGGATATTGTTGGGGCTGGGGTACAAGTTGGACTGAAGGCACGTAAAGAGCATCTCAAACTTGGCAAAAGCCGAAGCTGGATTCCTATTGGTAGGGATCATATCATCCATGACCGCTTTGAAGTCAGCATAGATCTGTGAAAGTCCTTGCTTTGCATATTCGCTCTTAATCATGTCAAGGAGGGTGAATGCATTCGTCTTCACAAAGTACTTGTGGAGAAGTGTGGGGAAAAGGGAGAGGTGAATGGTCCTGAGGATCTTGTTGTTGGTTTTGCTCCACTTGATGAAGCGGCCAATATTTTCTCCTTCGCTGTCCTCCATGATAACAGGGCAGGTAATTGTTTTGATCCATAAGCCTCCTGTCACCAAGATGGCACTCTCCATTCTGGGCCACCAGGCAGTGAAGTTCATGCCAGTGAAGACTGGGATAGTGAAGTTGGGGGTGGAGGATGATGTAGACATCTGGAATGAAGTCATTAGAATTATGAACTGTCAAGGTTTCACAGAAAACGATGACAAGAGTTCACCATAAAGGTGCTCTCTGGATGCTGCATGAAACGTGCTTCCACCATCATCATGCCACATTGTTAACAATGCTGGCATGTTGCTGTTTTTGCTAAGCTAGTTGTGCTATTGTCTGGGACAATGCAGCAAGGCTAGGCATTTTCTGCATAGCAGCTCTGGGTGCAGTGACGAACATGCTCCCTTCACACTTAGCGGGGCTCATAACTTGTTTGACAACATACAACACAGAGGCTATTTAGTGATTACTCACCATTAGTGGTGTTGGGCTGATTGCAGTTGAGGTGAGTGGTGATGGTTGTGGTTTAAGAGTTAATTTGAACTCAGACATTGAGTCTGAATCTTATATACATGCATGGGTGATTATATAAGCTAAGCTAAATAAGTACACTAGAATAGATGAATAGAATAGGAGCTAGAAGCAGTTATCAGATAGTGCGTTCAACAAGTCCATCGCCCTCACACAGGCAGCTGTACTTGAGGTATGATAATGATTTATATTATAGCCCACATCATTTGCCTAGGACACGAGTGCATAGTGAATGACAAGGGTAGGGGTAACCCTTGGGGTAGTGGCCAGGGGTATATGGGGGTAGGGGTAGGAGTTTTGCTGTCAACAAATCACCTCTACCCTTACCCTTGAGAGGGGTATGGAGGGTAGGATACTATATTAATACTTCCATATTGAGTTCTTATGTCATCAGAATGGGTTACATTTCTCCCGCTGTCCTGTTCCTGATTATAACAAACCTCCAAGTTCATATCTGTTCACTAGCTAAACTTGGCCCACATGCTGAATGGCCTTGGAATGGAACTCAAAAAAAAAAGGCTATACATACACATATGTTATAGAAACTGCTGGCATGTCCATAACCCGTCCACCCACTCTCTTTCCTATCTTCCACCATGAGCAACATCGAGACCATTCCAGATGGTGTTACACGCAAGCGTAAACCAAGTGCTAAAACACTGGAAAATGATGACAGGCCACCAAAATGGCATAAAGATATTGCACTAAAAAGGAAGATGGGCCCCATACCTCGATGTTCTTCCCAGCCGAGTTTGCATGACACCGAAAATGAAGAGGCCAGCAACGAAAGTGGCTTGGACACAGACAACATCGTCATTGAAGTTGATCCCACTGTCGCACAAACTGATGAGCCAGAAGAGGACGCTGAAGCTGAACTATGTATGTTCCTATATCCACGATGGAATCTTATTAATTGCTAGTAGGTCGATTGAAACACTGTTGGAACTCACCTATCTATGCATTCTTCAAGGCAAACCCCACCATTGGGTACCACGAAGGACAATGCATTCATGACTTTGAGTGCGTTGCAAACCATTGCCATGGAAAGGGTTGCAATGAACACTTCATCCATCAAAACCTATCCACTTCTGACGCTACTTCAATGAGTAATCTTTGAAAGCATGCCATTGCATGCTGGGGTGTGGATGTGATTGAAGCTGCATGTCAATCCCAGTCAATTCAAACTGCATGCGATATTTTAAAAAAGAAGAACAGACAACGTGACGGTACACTTGCCATTGAGTTTGGACGCCTGGGCAAGGGTAAGGTGACCTTCTCTGCGCATGCCCCTACAAAGCTCCAAAGCCAGGTGGACCATGTTTCATGGATAGCTGAAAGCAAGCAGCTGTTCAGTCTAGTTAATGATCCTGGATATGCACGTGTCATGAAGAACAGCCGACCTGCTCATTATATGCCATCAGAGCGAACAATCTCTCAGGATGTGCAAAAGGTTTTCCTCCACTGTTGGGAGCGAATTACCAAGCTCCTCCACGTAAGTTATCAATGCATGATGATTATACTTTATATCAATGACTTACTTTAGGAACACAATGGTAGCCTGAGTTTTGGAACGGATTCTTGGACCTCTCCAAATGGTCGCACTCTTGTAGCCATCTCTGTTCACTATGAAAAAAATGGTGAGAAGGAGAACTGGTTACTAGATATTGTAGAGGTTGCAAGGAGTCATACGGGCGCAGCACTTGCTTCTGCTTTCACCAAGATCCTAGACGATTTTGACATTAGCGACAAGGTATGCAAATATACTCAAATGGATGAACAACTTATCAATTTTGTGTTTGTCCAGATACTGTTT
This sequence comes from Veloboletus limbatus, assembly GCA_038088635.1. Classification (NCBI taxonomy): domain Eukaryota; kingdom Fungi; phylum Basidiomycota; class Agaricomycetes; order Boletales; family Boletaceae; genus Veloboletus; species Veloboletus limbatus. The sequence goes on from JBBPJJ010001075.1 coordinate 10,758, forward strand.
GTTACGTACAACAATGCCTCTGCAAACAATGCAATGGTGTTAGAGATGGTGGACTTGTTGTCTAATTTCGCTGGCAAGGCTTCCTGGACATGGTGCTTTGCACGTATAATCAACTTGATAGCTAAAAGTGTTATTGCTCAGTTTGACATACCAAAAGGAAAGACGTTGCAAGACCAGCCACAGGACAACGATCTACAAGAACTTGAGGAGCTTGCCGGCGACATCGAAATGGAGGAAAAAGAGATGGATTGGACCGATCAGCAGGAAAATGGAGACAGAGACAACGATGAAGGTTGGATCAACGAGTATACTAAGCTGAGTAAGGAGTTGGTGCCAGCCCAATGCATATTAATGAAGGTATGCCCATGTTTGTCTATGTTTGTGTATTATCAATCGTCTGCTGCATCAGCTCCATAAAATCGCCTTCGCCATTAAAAATTCAACAACGAAACTGCTCCCTCTGTGGAATATGGTCTGCCATGATCTTGGGTTGAAGGAACGTATTATGCCCTGTGACGTCAGGACTAGATGGAACTCAACTTTCAACATGTTGGATTTTGCCACCGAGTATTGCCCAGCGCTCCATCATATCACTGCCAAATGGAAAAATGATCTACGCAACTATGAATTAGGGCCAAATGAGTGGAAGATTGCATCAGAACTTCAAGAGATATTGGAGGTGAGTACAACTCATGCACGGTGCATGGACACTTTGTTGACTTTATTTACAGATCTTCAAGCATGCAACACTATTTTTTTCACGAGACAGTATACCTAATCTTGCCATGGTAATTCCAGCAATTAACCATATTTATGCCATCCTTTCGACCCAAGCGGATTCAGACAAGTATTCAGCGGTGATACGGTCAGCAC
>JBBPJJ010001077.1:0-11627 GCA_038088635.1 Veloboletus limbatus
GTTTGAGAAGCAATTTTCCTAGTGGAAAGGCCAAGGGAGGAGAGAGAGATGATATTTTGTCTTTGAGAAGTAGGAATGGGTTTCATAGTGAGAGTGGGAAAATAAACATGGAATGATGGGGTTTATAAATGTTAGCTCATACTCAGTTACATAAAGGTGACATAATAGAACCCTTGATGTATGTATGTAATGATATTATGGCATGCCAGGGTTCAATTTATGCAATCAAAACTCAAAGTCAAAAATCTGTCTGCATGACATGTCATTTTAAAATAGCTGCCACTTTGTCAAATCGTATCCATATCTCTTGATTTATAGACTGATAGAAAGCCAAGAGCAGGTACTATATTTGATATCTATATTTGGTTAGGCTGGGGTTAGGGGTTATCGGGTTTAGTGACTTTGAATGCAAAATGTGCAAACATGTGGACAGTTGTTTGAGCCACTGTATGTGTAGGAGCACCTCTGGCATGGAGTGCGTAATCCAATAGAGCAAGATGTTGCATAGAGGGTGTGAAGTCAGTGAAGAGTAGGCTAAAAATAAACTGTTGGATGAGATCAAGAGATTCATCAGCATCTAGAGTGGAAATAGAAGATGTGGAAATAGAAGACATCACCACTTCTTTAATCTCTGTTGTGTTCCTAATCCTGTCTATCTCTGCTGTATCCCAAGGAAGAACCAAGTATGCTTTATCTATTGTTTCAATGTCAGTGTTATGTGCTGTAAAAGTGAACTCCTCTTCTTTCTCCAAGTCATGATCCAGGTGCATGAAAACAAAGTGATTGTTCAGCACTCTTGGACCCAAAAGAGACTCAAATTCTAAAAAATACAGAGTGGGGAAGTAATGAGGGTTCCAAACTTCACAATTTTCTCCAAAAGAAATAAAACATAAATGAGAAAAATATGGCACATGATATTCTTGCTGACAAAGAACATGTAGATTGAGATGAAGAAAAGAGAGTCCACACTGATGTCTATGTGGTTCAGCATCTTGAGTATGGGTAGGCAGATCTGATGGCTGCCCCAAGTCTGTGATGTAAGAAATATTGTACTAGCCCAGCAATGGCCAAGTCATGTGGGGCAGAGTCACGTCAGAAATCTGTACCTATCACATAGGAGATCCTCAAATTCTTCACATAGCTCTATCTTTTTCTCCACACAAGAGATCTCTAAGTCTGTCAATCTCCATGTAAGCCTCCCAGAGTAGGTCACAATATCTCTCGTTATCATCATGGTAGTGAGCAGCATGGTTGATGAGAAGCCTGGCATTGTTCCTGTGAACCTGAAGTCAATGCTCAGCATTCAAGATCAGAGTAGCCATGGGCTGATATATCCTGATTGTGCCTTGAATAAGGTGAACTCAGCATCTTGGTGGCTGTTCATTGGGATCCAAGAGGTCAAGGGTGTTGGTCCTGGATGCAATACTGACAGTGTTTCAGAGTGTTCCGATGGCGGTGGAAGATATAGCCTTGACAAGCCTTCCATAAGTTGCGTAACAGTGGCAATGAAGCATTTCAAAGCCTTGGAAATGAATGGAAATGATGGGAGTGGCTTCATAAGTGGCAAGGGGCAGTAGATATCCAGCATTAAATAGAAACCAACCATTCTTCTTCATATGTGTAAGAGATGATGTAAAAAGTGCCCTCAGGCACTGAAACCTCCACTTTCTGGATGTGGACTACCTAGGCTAGTCTGCTCGTGTCCATGTACTGATCCAGAAATGATGCATTCCTCACCTTGTCCCACTGAGTCTGAATGCTGTGTTCAGATGACAGGCTCTCTGTTTTGACATTGGAGCCAGAGGGTATGGGACTGAGAAGAGCATTGAGACTCCCTAGATTAGGGCTGTCCTTGCGATAAAGGAACAGATTGTGATGTTCTACGTCTTTTTCAATCTTGAGGTGGTAGGATATAGTGAGGTCAGGAAATGTGACAAGCTGGTAAAGGTGTGGAATGACAATTTTGTTGGCCGTTTGATGAACAAGAAGCTTTTGAGGAGCCGGAGTTGGGCTGGGATAACCAACTATCTTGTTCTCTATAAGCATGCCATCTGGCTTGATGCGAGCCTGAGGAACTGCTGGCTCTGCCGGTTGATTGAGCGAGCAATAGTAGGCTTCCATCACTAGGAGGTTGAACCTGGTCAGGCATGATGGATGAGGCATGTTGAGTCTGGCCATAAGGATATCCTAAGTCAATAAAGTATTGATTGGCTGAATTGGCAATAGATGTGGCAAGCATGTTGTCAAGGTTGCCAAGCAATTGAGAGGAGGTGTTTATAGAAACAATTGTGTTGTCCAGATATGATATAATATTTGAAACGTAGTTTGGAGGCTGTGCAACCACAGTCTTGTCTATAGAGCGTTCTTGGTGATAAGGTGGAGCAGGAGATGGCAAGGTCCAAGAAGCAGGATCAGATCAAAGATGAGGCAGTGGTGAAGCTGTGCTTCTCCACCCAGAGTGCAATGGAGCAGTACTAACTAGTGGTTCAAGACTTGTCATGTGAGAGTGCAAATCTAGATTCAACCAATGTGTGAGAGTTTCCATTATTCACATGATTTGCATCTGGGTAAGAGCATGGATAAGGAGTAAGTATGTGACCACGGCTAATGCTAGCATGATGCACAGGATGTGGAAACATCCAAGTACTTCATATGCTTCAGAACGTAAGGTGGGGAAAGGCATCATGATATATTCAAGACAGTATCTGATGCTGATCAGAGCCCCATGGGGCTCATAACCTTTCAAGATGGAAGTAGTGTTGTTGCAGCTCAGCTTTGGAATTTTTTATCTCATGTTTTACTTGGTTAATATACCTATTGTGAATTTAATAATGCAATTTTTAGGTGTTGTGATTAGAAGAAATCTCTGTAACTACTATTGATCTGACTATTCTTGAGATATTTGAAAAAAGCTATTGTCATAAAAGCTGAGCCAAATTACAAGCTAGGGCAATATCTTTAAAATGGTCAGATTACTAAATTAGCATGTCTTGAACAATTTATAAAGGCCATTTCAAACTATATTTCATACACTGATGATATATCTCAATACTACATAATAAATTCAATAAATGGAATAAGCTGAAAAATACAAAAGCTGAGCTGCAACAACACTAGATGGAAGTAGTGTTGTTGTAGCTCAGCTTTTGTATTTTTTATCTTTGCTTCTACTTGGTTAATCTGCTTAAATTTAGTCTAGTAAAGCAATTTTTAGATACCATCATTAAAGGACTTTCTTTTGACTATCATTGATCTAATCAATTTTGACATATTTGATAAAAGCTACTTCCACAAAAGCTGAGCCAAAAGTAAAGTTAAGGCAATATCTTGAAAGTGACCAGATTATTAGCTCAAGGTGTCTTGGAAAAGCCAATAGAGGACATTTCAAACTACATTTCATACACTGATAATTTATTTCAATAATGCATAATAAATGCACTAAATGAAATAAGCTGAAAAATGCAAAAGCTGAGCTACAACAACACTAGATGGAAGCATCTTGAACAGATAACAAATGAGTGAACAAGGGACGTCTGCAGAGGAGAGAGCAGCAGTGAGAGACTCACTGAGATCTGAAGTATTGCAAGTAACAAAATACTGGCTGAGGTGACCAATGACTGAAGCCGTAGCAGTGGTGTGGTTGGTAGGGGAAATGCTTGCAGGTGAAGTAATTATACCAGGTCAAAAGGGCCAGGTTTATATACTGTACAAAGCCTGTTTGTACCTATTAGTATATGAGTATAAGTAGTAAAACCCATAACCCTGGTAGAGGGTATGATATCATAGCTGACTGAGCATGACATCATAGCTGACTAAAGTATGAGTAATAGCCAATAGCACAAAGGGCTTATTGGCAATAGCTAAAAATACATGATGGTGCAATATGACACCATCATGGTGTGACATATCATTGAGCTAAATATAAAGGTCTAGACTCAAGATATGAATAGCGGTATCAGTTCATAGAAAGCCTCCTTTCTAGAATCCGGTAGTATGGAATAGAATGAAGGATATGAATCTACCAGTTCGACAGTCCTTGCCTGGTTCCCTGTTGTCCATAAACAGCTTCCTTGTCTCTCAGTCCTCAATGTCCAGTATTCAAGGGCCACACTCATTCCTACCGAGGTGGATCATAACAATCATCCCCTTCTTCTCCCTTCATTATTCCTATTACATCCAGATGCCATCTCCTCTTCCTATTATTTTTGTCACCCTCTGCCCCTTCCTCTATCATTTTCATCACCCCCAGTATTCCCATCACCATCACCATCACCCCCTCCCCCATTATTTCCATCACCCCCTCCCCTTCCTTCTCCCCCTTTAGGCCCTTTCTTCTTTCCTCCTCTTTTTCCATCAGTCACTGTCTTTTTAATGACATTTATATATTTGATCAAATTTACTATGACACTATGAGCTACCATCAGTAAATCAGCCTTTGTCCATAGCTGAGGCCTCAGTTTCCCACAGCAGCCCAGTCTGGTGCAGCATGGGCACAGGGCTGGCACAGGCTGTGATGGACCTGGACTCATCTTACATCAACAACTCAGCTGTGGCTCAATCTCCCATGTGATCCTGCTGAACTCTGGCAGTCTGGAGAGGCCATGTCACCACTGTCTCGCCCTCTGGCCCTCTGAGTCATGCTTTCAAACTCAGACTAAGTCAGTCCTCCGCAATTCAAGAAAAAATTGTGTCTTGGTTGTTAATGAAACATCATCATTTGTGGTCGCACTTGCTGAAGCAATATTCCCTGGACTGCCATGTGCCCAGCTTCAAGTTTGACATGGCTCACATGCATTGAATCCTACTAGTACAGCCATGTTATTACTACTACATATATACACCATTCAATATTTTTGAAACCCAATCATAATACAACTTTGATGAAGTAGCTAAGTGAGATCAACATCAATTGGAAAGTGCAGGGATACTAGTCGCTTTGTCAACATATGTGGCATGTTGTTGTTTTTGCATGTACTTCCAATTATGAAATCTAATGAATAAGTTGTGACACTTCAGAACATGCGACTACCTGGTGCTCAATGCCTCAAAATGCCGAAGAGCAACTTGCCTATTTCCTGCCTCTCTCACCTATTAACGATGGTCAAGCACAGGATTATCTATAATGACAATGACAACACAAGTGCTGCGCTTTTAAAAAAATCCAGAGGCACTACAAAACCAGTAGATACACCAACAGGCACAATGCCACCAGCCTGCCAGGGTATTATCTACTCATGTCGAATCGAGATACAACAGCCTCTGAGTTGACTATCACGCAGCATTCCATATGTTCCAGCAAAGGCCATTAGGGAAAATAAAGAAGTCTACATACTGCTATATAGTCTACATAGGATGGTAGCTGCTGTCGTGTTCCCCCAACAACTAGGGTCTATGTAGCAGGCAAAAAATCCATATATGGCTACAGTAGCAACCAGTAGCTATGAAAACTTATGTCACTGTAGACAACATAGTACAATATAGCAGAGGAGGCGGGACAATGTTGACTATATAGACTCAGTCGAACTCATAGCAACCAGTATCACTCCGATAAATGAACAAACAAAACAGCAATAATTGGAACAATGTTGCAACTACGATAGCAAGCTTCTACATATCAATATCCAAACTACCGTACCCCCCACCCTCATCCTTGTTCTCATCCTCATCTTCGTCCTCACCATATCCAGCTTCAATCTCATCATCCTGCTGGTCCTCTACCAGTACTTCCTCACTGTCCATCCAGTGGTCCTCAATGTCCTTGTCCTCTGCTCCAGGGGTGTAGTCCATCTCGATGTCCTCTGTAGCAGAGTCTGCACGCTGGTATTCTCGCATTGCATTCACAAATGCACGGTTCGGGATGGCGCGCTGCAGCTTTTTCTCACTTGTTGAGGTGGATGGAGCGCCGGCATGCATGCTATTTCCTCGCAGTGTCAATTTTATGTACCTTGATTCAAGACGCACTTACCACCCATTTTCGTAAACTTGCTGTAGTAGCTTCTTTAGTAGCCCTAGCTTGGACGTCATGTCATCAAACTCCTCGAGTGAAGCAAGGTGGCTCTTGAAGACTCCTGAGTATTCATCTTCCTTGAATGCGATCATTTCGCGGCAGCCTGACATCCACTCATCAACCGCGCACTCGATCTGAGTTGATTGAGTTCAAGTTAGCAAGACGGTCTTATATTAAATCCAATGCTTACCGCAGTGAGAGCGAGTGCAAACCCAGCAATGGGAAACGGATTATAATATTTCCCCCAACGAACAGCGTCGTCACTTTTGTTCTTGAACAGGACTTCATTGATCGTTTGTTGGATAGAGGGATGGCTGTATAATCCAGTATGTTCATCTAGAGTAGCGCCACGAATCTTTGTAAATGTGTTAGTATCTATAAATGTGTCGATCTTGGGACTTACACGAAATATGAATGCCGAGTCCTTCTTCAATTCGATTGCGGGCAGGCGGTTCTTCTCTTGCACTGCCTTGTTGCTACTTGTTTCGAAGCTGAAGAGGGTTGCGACAATCGGTCGTGCCTTCGTCTTGAATTGTCCCCGTAAGTGGGCAGTACGAGCTGTAATCTAAAACACAAGTCAATATCACTTGATCCTAAAGAAACATGGCATATATTGGAACAATATCATCTCGATTGAGAGGCATTGGAATGGGGAATTGAAATGTATTACCAATTTTAGCAAACCAATGTCATGAGCCACATTCACATCGTGATGTTGGCATGCCAACTCCCATGCGCCCTTTGCCCATTCGTACTCCTGGACCACTGACGGGAATGGATCATAGCCTAATAGTAGTGTGCAATACATCTCGATAGATGTTTGAAGGATTGCACATGTGCTTGCATCGTAGTCACCAGCCTTGGGTCGTCTGACTTGCACCTTATTGAGGTTGATGTTCCTCAGACTCAGAATGGAGGGGTCGGTTTGTGAGTCTGTTGACTGCACACCGGATGCACCCTCCGTCTCATCATCGCTACTGAGGAACACAGCACCAGCATGCCGGATACGCTTTCATGATATATGCTTTGCAACCTGGATATCCTCGTCGCCACTGATGTCAGTGGCATTCTCATCACCTGATTTCGGGTTATCGCTGGAAGGTAGCCCAATATTAGCTAGTACAAACATACAAATCATGTAGTATCACTTACCGAGCAAAAGGACTAGGTTGTCGACTCCTTTTCAGGCTGACAGAACCTGAGTGATTCTTGGAAACGGGGGTGATCGCAGTTGCATCTTGTTCACGGCTGCGTGACGTCTTCCCCTTGAGTATATCTAACTTGATAGATTGGACTGGCGTCAGAATGCGCACGCGTGAGGGAAGTAGGGCCTGAAGAAGTTAGTACTACATGGAGTTGGAGGCGAAGGTGTCACACCTTTCTGTTGACTGGCGTGACAGGTACAGTATTGGTTAACCTCCCCCCAACAGGGTTGGGTGGGACCTTTTGACCCGCCGTAGGTGCAGGTGTCATGTTGGATGTCTTGCTCACAACAGGGACAGGCGGGACTTTACCAACCCGAGGAATCAATGAGGGGTGGACAGTACAAGTGCCATTATTGGTGTTGACCCCACCCACAGTTCTGGATGTGAACTACACACCGATGAGTAACGAAAACTTGGCGAAAAAAAAGAACCGCTTTATCTGGTGGAAGGGGATACTGGACGGCATTTGTACCACTGACTTGCACTTCCACAGTTGCGGATGGTGTCGGGACTTGTTCAGCTGCTTTCGCAGCTTGCTCACGCTTGTGCATCAATGCTTCACGACGCTTGGCTTTGTCCCGCGCTTGATTTTCCGAAACACTCTTTTCTTGTTGTTGGTCTTCTGTGACGGATGTCAGTAGGATATGTGGGGCAGCTGAACCAAATCTTGCCTATCATAGCTTGTACTTTCTTGCTTGGGCAACGTGCACGAGCGTTCTGTGTCAATTCATTCTGCTGAGATATGGGGGCAAAGTGGATTTCTTGTTGGACTCAGTGTGGTGACAGAAGAATCGAGAAAACTGTTCGGGTAATGTCAGTCGCAGGTTTAAATAGCCTAGGCTTAGGTTAAAGACAACGTACAAATTTGTATTATTGGTGAACATTGCCACGCTACTAGTAGCGGAAAAAAAGTATCACATCTTCGTCTCCATCTTCGGCATTCCCATTAGACATGCCCCGGCTTGGACACGCTTGCACATTCAGCCATACCTGCAGCCATTGTGGCCAATGACTTCCTACATTGGACGGGGTCCGCAGGCACATTGCACACACTCCACGATGCCATGCAGCTGCCTTACGGCCTCAGTATGGATACAAAGACCAGTGGGGTGGCGCTGGTGGGTTTGAAGGTATACCAGAGTACGAGCTTGTGGACCGTGAACGCCCACAAGTTCCCGGCGAAGAAGAAAGGCTCGGGGGAGCGGCAGACCAGGGTGCCGAGGATCATAGTAACGAAGGCGAAGAAGAGAGGCCTGGGGGAGCGGAGGACCAGGGTGCCGAGGATCATAGTAACGAAGGCGAAGAAGAGAGGCCTGGGGGAGCGGAGGACCAGGGTGCCGAGGATTATAGTAACGAAGACGGCCAGTGGTTTCCTAGATATGCACAGGTATTTGATGAAGGTTTGGCAGCTGAAATTCTCGGATCAGGGAAAACAGCGTTTGAGGTCCAAAAGGACAATTCAAACACTTTGGAACAAGGTATATATGCACCATTCGCAGATTGCGAGGAATGGGAATTGGCTGAATGGCTCGTTAAAAATGCTAATCAGCAGGGTACCGACGACTTCTTGAAATTATCGATTGTGAGTGGACATTGTAGATATCTCTCCGCTGAAGCTTACCTTAGTCCATTGAAGACAAAGAACAGGACTCGGCCGAGTTACCGGAGCAAGCATACTTTTTTAAAAGTAGTTGATCAGCTCCCAACGGGTCCTAAATGGACCTGCGAACTTGTGAAGGTCCATGGTGACGTTGATGATGAGGCAGAAGGTGGCGAGGACGTTGGAGAGCTGGAACTTTGGCTGCGCGATCCGGTAGCCTGCATTCATGAATTGATTGGTAACCCGGGGTTTCGGAACGAAATTGCATACGCACCTGAGAGGGTGTATACAGATCATCATGGTGGAACTTGGCGGTATGACGAAATGTGGACGGGTAACTGGTGGTGGGAGGCCCAGGTGAGTGCACAGGTTACGAGTTACTGCACACTCACATTACATACTTATTATATTAGCGCTGTTTGCCTCGAGGAGCGACAATATCGCCTGTAATCATAGCTTCAGACAAGACAGAGTTGACAAGATTCAAAGGCGACAAGAATGCCTGGCCGGTCTATCTCAGCATCGGGAACATATCTAAACACATTCGTCGTCAGCCCGACCGCAATGCTTCAGTTTTACTGGGTTACTTACCAGTGGCGAAATTGAAGTCGTTCGAGGACAACTCAGTCGCAGGGTATCGCCTGTTTCATTACTGCATGAGGAGAATGATGCAGCCTCTTGTAGCTGCTGGGAGAGACGGGGTGGAGATGGTCTGTGCAGATGGACAAATCCGGCGCGTCTTCCCAGTGCTTGCTGTGTTTATCGGGAATCATCCAGAACAGTGCCTTGTGGCGTGCTGTGCTGAGAATTGCTGCCCCAAGTGCCACGTGCCTGCAGACCAAAGAGGTACCAACATTCCTTTTCCGTCGTGAAGCCAAGGTGAGCCCTTGGCCCAATTCATCACGTGTTTGATAACCAAGCACACAATCTAGAACGCACAACACACATTCTCCATGCACAAGCCACCAGTCAATACCCACCGGACTACATCACAGACGGCCTCCGACCCATTTTCGCGCCTTTTTGGGCTGATCTCCCCCACTCCGACATTTTCTCCTGCATCGCATCGGATATCCTCCATCAGCTCCATCAAGGAATATTCAAAGACCACTTTAAAAAATGGTGTGCGGCTATTGCTGGCAAGGCGAACCTGGACGGTCGATTTCAAGTGATGCCCACTTATCCTGGGTTGCGTCATTTTAAGGATGGCATTTCTAAAGTCAGGCAGTGGATTGGTGCTGACCATAAACAACTCCAGCGCGTATTTGTGGCTGCGCTAGTTGGCATGACACCATGTTGTGAGGTTCTTGCCGCTGGAGCAGCATTACTCGACTTCATCTACCTCGCACAGTACCACTCTCATACAGACGAGACGCTCGTCACCTTACAGCACTCCCTAGATGATTTCCACCATCTTAAGGACGTCTTCATTGAGCTCGAATGTCGCGAACACTTCAATATTCCAAAGCTTCACTCGTTAACCCACTACGTCGACACAATTAGGCGGCTAGGTAGTCTTGATGGCCTCAACACGGAGCATTCAGAGCGTCTACACATCGACTATGCCAAGAAAGCTTTTGCCGCAAGCAACTGGAAAGATTACACTATCCAGATGACCAAATGGCTCCAACACCAGGAGGCAATCGCTCGGTTCAAAAGTTTCCTCGCTTGGTACCATGGTAATGCGCCGGATGCAGACAACCAGACAGCTACCACGATGTTGAAGGCGCTCTCTGGTGGTGCACAATATAGCGTTGCCCGCCAACCTCATTTTACTAAAAAGACCGTCCATTATTTAGCTCAGCAACATGGCGCGGTAAACTTCATTCTGGCACTGCAAGATTTCCTCAATAGCTTACCTGATGGCCATCACTACTTCCAACCAAACAACAATGATCGCTTTGACTGTTTCAGCAACCTTTTAATTTCTCTGCAGCCTATTGAACATGTGTCCAACGACAACGTCTCAAGGATCCATACTCATCCACAGCGCTCATGTGGTCCACGTAAGCCCCCAGTGCCGGCGCGGTTCTATACTGTGCTAGTCCAAGTGGATGAAGCAGCACGCCAGCGAGGAGGGTTTCATGGTATGTATTTTACTCTGACATATTGAATGTAGTGCCTAACTGGAACCACAGGTCTTCGTATGGCTGAAGTCCGCGTCATCTTCAAGCTTCCTCCTCATCTTGGGAACTATCCGGAACCTCTGGCATATATCCACTGGTTTAAGCCGTTTAACTACTTTGATGAAGATATCAGGATGTACCACGTCTGCCGCTCAACTCGGAACCGACTTCCTAACGCCACAGTTAATCCAGTCACACAGATTATTCAGCCTTGCCATTTAGTCCCTAGGTTCCCAAATGGACCTGTCAACGCTCTTTGGAATCGCCGTGGCAATCAGGCGCTCGCCACGGCTCAGATGTTTTACCTGAACAGATACATTAATCAGTGTATCTTCGAACAGTACAGAGTACACTTAGACCGCGTGTAGTGCTGACTTTCTGCAGAGTGATAGGTGTGTGGTGGGGGGTGGGTGGGTGGGCGGGCCGTAAGTATTTTTATTGGCCAGTTACTATTAATGTTGACCAGCGTCTGGCAGTGTCTTAGAGAGTAACGAAGTCCTTCCGGATCATGTCCTGATGATAGCCTGTAGATTTATTAGATGTGTGTTGCGGTGGTGGTACAGACGGTATAATGGCGAGTTGAGTTGACCAGCGTCTGGCAGTGTCTTAGAAAGTAACAAAGTCCTTCCGGATCATGTCCCGACGATGGCCTGTAAATTTGTTAGACGTTGGCGTTGCAGCGGTGGTAC
>JBBPJJ010001079.1:0-11619 GCA_038088635.1 Veloboletus limbatus
GTACAGCACAAGGAGCGCGAGGAGGATCCAAAGGAGTATGCCGAGGGCGACGTTGTAGACCGAAGTTAGGGGTTCCCGTAAAAGGAGTAAGAATAGGGGAAAACGTAACAGTATTGTCGAAGTCCTGAGGGTGGGAATCCCCCCTTTCACTGCTCACCACTCTTTCAGTCTTGATTTTCTTATTCGGGGGGGTTCAATGACACCTACAGAGGTCTGTGAGGCAGGTGAGCATTTCTTTTAAGGGTTGGAAGAGGCTGAAACTTCAATCTCAGCTAACTTGCCTTCGACGTGAGGCGCAGGCCTCTGGCCTCAGCCTCAGGCTGAGGCCTACCTCCATTGCATCCTCCATTTCTATCCATCCATGGTCAGATTCTTCTTCCTCACTAATGCTCAGTACATCGCGTTTTCGCTTCACTATTTTGGGACCCAAGTCACAGGGAGTTTGGTTACCAGTGACTGTCAAGAGTGGTTCATTGTTGATCTCCTCGCCCAAGAGTATAGCCAGCGCCATGCTGCAAGCCAGTGGATGCAGCTGGTGGTAAACGAATTCCAGGGTATGTACTTAGTCATTTTATAATTACTGTGATACTTACTTTGAATGTACTCTTCAGATTTTCCACAGTGAAGTGAAGTTCCTTGGTATCATCTTCATTGTCACTCAGAATCAACTCTGTTGGCACTGGACTCAGACATCCACTGCCGACAGCCAACAATAGTAAGCACTTGCAACGTGACAGTGTGAAGTTGAATACTAACACTGTTGCTGCTCTAGCCTCCTCTGCCCCGGTGTCAACTTCTTCATCCTGAATCAACTCTGTTGGCACTGGACTTGGACGTCTGCTGCTGACAGCCAACAAGTAGTAAGTACTTGCAAGACAGTGCAAAGTTGAATACTAATGCTGTTGCTGCTCTAGCCTCCTTTGCCACCCTTTGTTTGGACATCTGTGCAACAATCTCTTCCAATGTGCACTCTCCCAAAAGGGTTGTCCCCATCCCTTCAATATCATTTGTGAGTTTGCCAGCCTAGTCATGAGCACAATTTGACTTACAAGGAGAATGAGGCTGAAGAAGGTCCTGTTTGGGCAGTGATTGCACACATGGCACAACTGGCACTGCTGCCTCCATCTTTTTTTGCACAAGACATGGCTTTGGGTGGATGGCCACTCTATCCTTCATTGCCTCCTGTTGCTGCAACAGCAAGTTGGCTTGTGCAGTGGTGATTTGCTGGTGGGTGTTTTTCACTGCTGACTTTTTGGCTTCTTTCGCCTGTCTGACTTGCTCATCATCAGCACGTTTCTGCTCTGACATATGCTTGGCGCAGGTTTGTCAGGAAGCCCTGGTCGAGCAGTCACATTGCCAGGCTGAGTGTGACATGCGTCAGGCTTGGTACTAGGCTCTAAGTCAGATAGCCTGGGATGAGCGGTCGCATTTCCAGGTCAGGTGCAATGTATGCTAAGCTCGGTACTGGGCTGAGACTCTGTGTCAGGTGGCCCAGCACTTGGATTACAAGGATGAGAATGTCACTCTCCCTCAAACAGCTAGGAGCAACTATGGCAAGTACAAAGAACAAAAGGACAAAAATGAGCGAAGGGATGGCCCATGTAATGAGGAGAAAAAAAGGTGAAGTATGTGACTCGTTAGCGAAGTGTTATATCACCCAAAACTTTGCCTATAACAGTGTCCAATTTATGTTCTAGACTCACAACTCATATCCGCCAGGCCGACCCTTTGCGCCACTATAGCTGAATGGAACACTGGCAGCCCTGAAGTTCCTTCCATATCCTAGTTCAACTTGGCCTGTTTGTCTGCTATGGTACCCACCTCGGAGTATGCCCAGTTGCAATACCCATGCAACATGCTGGGTTGCAACTGTTGGTTCAAAAACCAGTCAGGCTTAACTCAGCACCATCATGCCAAGCATTCTCAAGTGTCCATTTCACCGGTCCTAAGTCTTTCCCCTCCTCGCTCACCATCTCCATCAAACCTACCTGAACTCCCTTCTTCCCCGAACTCCTATCTATCATGTTCACCTCCCCATGAATCTATGAATGAGCCTGATGGACCATAGCTTGATACCGAGTACTTAGGTCCCACTGATGCCATTTTTCGAAACTACCATCCTACACTGACAGGTAACCAAATATATATTTAGCTGCTCTTTTGATCCTCACCAAGTTCTTTGTCAAGGTCATCCATGCAATGCCACAAGTGACTTTTTACCATTTTGTGAACCCCCAACACCTCAATAGGAATGCACTCAAGAGGAACGCACTGCAGATGACTGGACACCCTTCAATAATTGCAACCAATTTGAGCTGGTGAATCTTGTATACACGCGGACTCAGATGCCAGCTCAACAAATTGATACGCTACTAGATATTTGGGATGAATCTCTCCATGACACTGGAGGAAGACCACTCTTTCTGAGCCACAAGGATGTCTACAAAACCATTGATGTCATCCCACTCAGCGATGTCAAGTGGAAAAGTTTTGCCATGAAATATACCAGTGCACTTGAAGATGAAGAACCTGTTCCGTGGATGGAAGATATCTATGATGTCTGGTACAGATGTCCTCGCCAGACCATACACAATATGCTTGCCAATCCCAATCATGTGGGAAAGATGGATTTCAGACCATACTGGGAATACAAGACAAAATCAGGCAATCGGCATTTTCAAGACTTTATGTCAGGCGATTGGGCCTGGGACCAAGCTATAGGTCTATTTTTCATGCGCTTTATGAATATACAAAGTAACCATATACTAGGATATGATCACTCATGCCAATCCTGATTGCAAAGGGGCAGTGTTTGTCCCAATTATTCTTGGAAGTGACAAAACTACAGTCTCTGTCGCCACTGGTCAACATGATTATTACCCATTGTATTTGTCACTTGGCAACCTCCACAACAGTGCTCATCGCTCACACCAAAATGGTGTGGCGCTTATCAGATTTCTCACCATATGCTGCATTGCTGCATACATTATTGAAAACTGGCATACTTACCATTAATAACTAGCGACCCGCAGAGAAGCCAAAACTGCTCAGTTTCGCAAGTTTCACCGCCAGCTATTTCAAGTCACATTGTCATGCATTCTTCAAATCCTTAAGCCTTACTTTGAACAGTGGGAGGTTGTCCAATGCAATGATAACCATTACTGCCGAGTGGTGTATGGCCTGGGGCAATACATTGCTGACTACGAGGAACAGGCATTGTTAGCCTGTATAGTTTGTAATTGGTATGCTAGGCGTGTTCTTATTTTTTCTTCTTACATATGGAAAATACACTAACAACAAAAGGTGTCTGGGACACTGAAAGAATCTTGATGAAGGCATTTTGTGGTGATCACACAAACATACCAAATTGCTTATCAATGAATTAGACATTGAGGTTCTCTGGGATGAATGTGGTATAGTGGGTGATCTCATGGTAAGCCCAGCTCATTGTCCTCATTTTACTGATACTCACCACCTATTCAAAAGCCATTTACCAATGACTTCCCACGTGCCAATATATATCAACTCCTGTCCCCAGATATCCTACATCAACTTATCAAGGGGACTTTCAAGGACCATCTCGTCGAGTGGGTAGAAAGGTACCTGGTTCAGACGCATGGACAGAAACGAGCCAATGTGATCCTAGATGAAATTGACCATCGGTTTGTGCAATTTATGGTAATCTAGTATGATTCTTCCATACAACTAGCCAAGACCTCTCATGAGTATTGCAAACGTTCACATTTTCATTTGATCCTCACCTTGCACACACAGAACAGAACTGTGCAAAGAGCATTGCTAAACTGGCCAATGAACTTGGGATTCCATGCCTTCTGTTACATTTCCCCTTTCTCTTAGTCCTTTTACGGGAACCCCTAATTTCGGTCTACAACATCGCCCTCAGCATACTCCTTTGAATCCTCCTCGTGCTCCTCGTGTTGTAGTTTTTGCAAGAGGAGTCCATTCAACACACCATTTCAAACTCTTTCCCTTGTCGCGCATCTCCCTCTTGTTGCACTCCTCCCTTGACTGCTTCCTGCCATGATCGTCATCACCACCGTCAGTGTTATCCTCGACATCAAGTTCTGTTTTGCCTACTTTGCCTTCCACATGTAGCCATTCCAGATGTAGGAGATGCATAATCGGAATATCATGCTTATCATGAACTGCCATCGTCAATTTCATAGGTGGTGCCAATGACCCTACAAAGTCCAGATCATGATCATGTCTGGTTGAATCCATGATTTATTTCAAGTCAGCGTTGATTGTAAGCAAGTAGGATGTATCGCTGACACTAACCTTGTTCAAGAGACCTTTGACCTCACGTTCCTGTCTCTATCTCTTGTCTTCAACAGGATCAGCTTTGGTGCTATCAAAGTTTGGCTCCTTGGAGCCAGCTACAAGTCCAAGTCTGTGGGAACAGAGCACCTCATGGACGAAGCCATTGATCAGTGTGGGTTCATACCCATAATTTTCATGGCAACAATGGGCTTGGCTGAAATCAAGGCAACAGGGGAGATATGACAAGAGTAGTGAGTCTGGTTGTTGGAGAGATGGGGAGGGCGAATGAGTGTTGTGGGAAGTAGAGTAAATGATATTGAAGGTTCCTGAGGCCCGGGAAACTTGAAGGTCATGGGCAAACATCATGATGGTACTATAGTTGCCGCATCGGCATACGAAATATGAAGAGCAATGCTTATGACAGAGGAAAAACAACCATGACTCAAGCTACGACATCATGATCAGGTCGAAGATAAGGGAAATTGCCTTCCCCTGACAGCAATAAGCTGTGCAGCTAACTCGGAAATTTCAATCAAGTAAACCTAAGTAATAGTAAGATTATTGTTACCTGTCACAATATCATGATGATCAATAAATGACCAGTATGATTGCTAACATAGCAGTGGACAAAGGTCAACTATTCAGAGTGTGATACTGCATAAAAAAGGTCTTTGTCAAAGTATTTGTTTAAGTAGAATGACTGGAAAGAATGAATGCTATTTATCAGAGTTAAACAGTTGTAACTTGTCAGCAACATGGTCAAAATGAGTAATAACATGGGCGTAGGATCGGATGTGGTCCAATGGAAATACCTCACCAAGTGGAGAACCATTTGCATGGACTGCTCGTTTGAATACATGCAATCCAGTGGAATGCTCAATAGATTGGCCTGACTGGGGAACTATGTATGTCAAACCGTTGCACATATACAAGAGCACGTTCTGTCCACCAAGCTTGAATGTAGGATCTTCTTGGAGTAACTGGAGCCATGATTAGACAGACTTCAGCTATGGCATGCCCTGTAGTACAAGAAGTTAACTTGGTACTTAGACAATGTACAAGCCTACCTCTTAAGCCACTCAATGGCCAGGCACAATCTTGCTCTATATTCAAGATGCAAGCATCATATTGACAAAATTTCCATGTTTGGTTTGGTGGGTGGGCATGAATAGTGAAGGAAGAGGCAGTTTCATTTGGGTCATGGTAGGTCCTTTGCTGGAGACATACTTTGTGCCAAACCTGGAGCTCCTTGAATGGAAGCTCAATGTTCGACGGCAAATGCCTTTGACCAAAAGGATGGTGGTGGCTTTGACTTTCA
The DNA here is from genome assembly GCA_038088635.1 of Veloboletus limbatus. Classification (NCBI taxonomy): domain Eukaryota; kingdom Fungi; phylum Basidiomycota; class Agaricomycetes; order Boletales; family Boletaceae; genus Veloboletus; species Veloboletus limbatus. The sequence continues at coordinate 5,600 of JBBPJJ010001079.1, forward strand.
TGGGCAAGGTAGTCACCGAGTGCTATACGGAGATCTGAAAGACTGAAAGTTGCTGCAATGGCCTCAATTGTGGTGTGATGGATTGATGGTTCATAGTTGAGATGGAGTGCCGTTGAACAAGCAATGATTGTACGACATGGGGAGGGGACAGTACAATGTAGAGCTGTGCTGAGTTTTCCAGCGATCTTGAAGAAATCAGACGTCTGTCTATAAGTCCACGAGCACAGCCAACGGTGCCTCCGAGTCAGCTTTGGGTTGGTTCACATTTTCTGCTTCACTGTCATCACTTGCTGCATTATCCCCTTTGTTCTTGCTTGCAGATGACCTGCCAGAGCTGGCGGACTCTGAAGCATGGAGTAAAATGGCAGTATTAAACATTTGACATTTCTTGGCTCAATCAAGGTGGCGGCATATCTAGGAATTGTAATTATGATTATTTGTTATTGCTGCAGGATTCTTGATGACCTCAATATGCACATGATTGGTCATATCTGAGGACCATTGCAGCAAAGAAGCCATTTGCTTGATGCTCAGAACTACACTCTGCATCAACTCCAGCTTGGGAATGTACCAATTTTCTAGAATAGCCTTGCTTTGTTGGCCACAGCAGAAGCCAGCATTGATAATTGCTTGTTTGTGGGTATGAAACTCAGCTAGTGCAGCATGAATCCTATCATGTATGACTGAAGTGATGGTCAGTGATTGAGCCCAATAGCAGAATTCCATGAGAGCATGAATGGCTGTGATAACATTCAGATTCATAGCACCTAAATAAGCCATCATCAGTGGCAAGTATTTCTACATACTCATATCCATACCTACCAGAGATGACAACAATGATATAGCGCTGAATCTCTCATTGCGCCCGGCCACCAATTTGTTTCAGAGAAGTGATTCCATGATGAAAGTGACAGAGGCCAGCGATTGGCAGTAGAACTGAAAAGCGAAAGTCTAACTCAGAAGAGCCAAGTGCTTGTTTGCACCAATGAACATCATGATCCCAAAATTCACGATGCTAGTAATGTAGGGGTTTGGGAGTGAAGAATCGAGATGGTTCTGCATGTGACCAGTCCCGCCAGAAGGGCTCGGAGATGCTGCTGAGCTGATCCTGCTCACAAGCAGCAAAGTACTCTTCAACATTGTTTGGATCACATACAATCCTCACAAGCTGGTCCAGGGTCATTTTCTTTGTGCGCAGTGGGTGTCATTGTGGGTCTCCAAATTGTCCACACGTGGCCATCATAACTGGAGAGGTAGAGCTTCACACGCATGCGAGCATGCAGGCTTCAGGAGTGTCGGCAATATAGGAAATAAGTGGAGTATAGCAAAGTCGTGAATTACCAACTGGATCTGACATCATTCTGCCAAATTTGGCTGCCATTTGGAGAGGTTGGAGGACAATGTCGAGGCAATGGTGAAATAGCTGGGCTTTGAGGATGGAGCATATTCTGGAGACCAGATGGATGAATTCAGGAATCGGCATCAATGCCAGGAGGAGGAACGCATGTGATGAGGCCTTGTTCCTCACACTCATTTTGATGTTTGTGAGGCTGATTAAAAGTGGATGCGCAACTTTGCAGCCACACATATTGGTGATGTGCGTTTTATCAGAGGAGAGAATAATGCCGCACAACGTGCCGCCAACTGGAAGTTCTAACTGAGATAGTAGATCAGCAATGGCAATAGAAGATAATTAACGATTGTGTCATTTCTTACTTGCATTTGCCAGGCACCCTCGCTACTCATCCATTCCGTAAAGACTCTTACAATTTGTTGTGCTAGGGTGAAAAGGCGAAACAGAGAGAAATCCATGCATCCAACAAAGAGAGGGTGGTTGCAAAGGGACTCAACACAGTCAAGAGGGTCACGAAAATACAAACACAGCAGCTGCTTTGTAGGGTACCTGGGATCTGAAGGGATTATACAGAAAGTTCAAGGCAGTGAGGATGGAAGGGACTCGCAATGCACTCATAATTCCCTTGCAGTGTGAAACGAGAGCGGAAGTTTCTTTGTCTGAGGATTTCATGAATAAAGCTGTGATGCTGTTTTCGTCGTCAAACTTACCATGGTCAATGACAAGAATTCATCAATATTGCAAATACTGAGCGACAAAGTGAGCAGGAAATTAGCCACTTCCCAACCCTCCATGCTTGAAAACAGATAGCAGAGGTTGAACTTGTGTTGGGCCGAATACGGGTCCATGTTGAATTGCATGAGGAACGTTAGCCCATGGGAGAAGACCTGTGCGGCACCATGAAAGGGGAACACTGCTCAACCATGAGCATCAAAATATGCAGGTTGTTTAAACAGGTCTGGAGCTTCAGTTATTGAGCACACTTTGTCTTCTTGATCAGCACTAGGCTTAAAGTCCATCTCCCAGTCTTGATCAGCTGGAGCGAAAGATCCTTCAAGGCCTTGGTACACCAGAGATGACAGAGTAGACTCAGAGAATGACTGGGCATCTTCTTGTTTATGAGAAATGCAAGGGACCTCTGTAATCTACTGGGTGGCATTACAAGCAGATCATGGTTGGCAGACATGGGCTGTGACTCCCTTCGGGTTCACAAAGTATTTACTGCACTTTGGACAGTGAGGCATTAGATGGACCAAAGTATATATAAAAAACATACCAACTTTTTAACTGTCGGCAACACGAGGCGGCAGCATTATGGGGGCGCACAGATGCAGAGGTAGAACTGAAGATTTATATTACATGTTTAACAGGGTATTGAGTTACTGGAAGCTGTTATCACAATTGTCAATCAGTAACAAACAAACATAATCATTATCTCATTATTCATGCCTCCGAGTCTACCAGGCATATTCCCAGCTCAACTTTCAATGCTCAACTCTACTTGTATCCACCATGACAATCTCCCAGCAAATCACTACACCCACACCCAAGCAAGACTCTGTCACTTCTACCCAGCTAATTCAAGTTAGGCCTAAGAGCTCTCGTGGAACAGTCATCCCTGGAACCCCTAGTGTGGACTCTCCAACTTCTCTGCTTGGGTCCATGTCGTTTGGGTTGTCCAAACCAGTCTACAGTCCCAATGTCTGTCAGATAATACCCTTCATAGGAACACCATCAGCTGTCAGTGCCATTTGTGCGTGGAAATCGCTATTGAGTCTTTCTTGTGCCTGTGCCCCTTCTCCCCTTCAATCTATTGCCTCCAACCCTGGGTTGACTCTGTGGTCACTGCTGCAACTCCGGAACTTGGCAGAGAACAGTGAGCAGGTATGCTTATAGCATATAAATATTATTTACTGCTACAAAAAGCTCGCTTGAAGCCTGAGGTATATAGCAAATCAGATAATGATGATGACTTCAATTCCACAAAATTTGTGCAGGAGGAGGCAACCCTCCTCATTAATGCTGCAAGAGCTCAATATACTATTTGTCGGCTGGAGTTGGAGCTTTGTAATGCCTTGCTTGCTGAAAACCAAATCCTTGATGAGCTGCATCTCTGTCAGGCTGTGGAGGCGCAGAGGAAATTGGAGGTTGCCGAGTGTGACCTTGAATATGCTCTTAATACTATGCGCGAAAATGGCATCAGCTTGCCAGTGGATGACTCTGCACCCAACCACAAGCGCTGCTGGATGGTATCGTCGGATGTAAGTGCTGAAAATCACCATGCGTATTAAACTCTCTCGACAACCTCTATTCACCATCATTTCTCCCTTAGGCTCTGATGTGCCACCCAGGCTGGAGGTTTAGTTGATCATACTACTACTGCCGCATTGTCTCACATTTCGCAGTGTACCATTTGTCATCTATAGTCTACTATGTTCTTTTGTTGTTGTTCGGACTTCATCCAAGTCCTTAAATGCCAATGTTGTGCCATTTCCTTTCCTGTCTGGTGGCCAGAGATTGTTGAGATACTAGTAACATCAAGATCTTTGTGATTCGATTATGATTATGCTAATCACTGTGATCAGTTGCACTGGGACTCAAAGACTGAAAATACTGGTAGCGTGTGTTGTTTTTATGACTCTACAATCATGGTATAACTGTACGGTCCATGAACATGTCTAGCTATGATATTGTACTTGTTGTAGGGTCTGTGGTGCCCATGTATATATGCAGCTGTACCAGCTGTGATCGCAGTAAGGCCTGTCATGCCTGTTATATGTTCAGCTGTGATCATCATAGGGCCTGTCATGATTGTACACATTTTCGGCTATGATAGCTGTGATCACTGTGACATAATGTGCTGTTGTGATGGTCTTGTACTATGCCTTTGAGTGCCCTGTCAATAATGTAATCAGCTGTCCATAAATATTTGCTGATGGATATCCGTCCAACAAATGCACAACTCTGAAGCATATGCCATCAATCACAAATCCTTGTTGTCAACATTCTCCTACAAGGGTGTAGTTCATTCAGAGGCTCTGAGCATCAATCAACACCATGATTAAAGCATAAGGAACGACATAGACTTCCCAAGGTACACAAGATCATGCAGTACCCACTTCGCACCTCAACCATCGAGAAGAGTTCCATCTCTGGGAAAATTACAGTGATCAACGATATGTACATCAACCAACTCAAGATGTCATGCAACCAGCTATTGGATATGGCTATTCCTAGTATCAATGATCAATCCACGAATGCTCATATCTGGGGGGCAAAGGCATTTCAGGCAGCAGATACCAATCCATTTACTCTGCTTCAAAACTTGCAGCTTGGCTTCGGTCTATTTTACCTTTGCATGAACCTCATTTGGGCACTTCTCCATATTCATTGGGGCTCTATCTGTCAACCTGGAAGCTTATCGTTCTTCTTTGCTGTCCTCGATCATTCATGGCTTGGCTACGAACATCCCTATTATCATACTCTCCTTGCTACATTTATGCAGATCCTTCAAGGCATCATTTTGAATGCCTGGAAAGTTGAATGTGGGTATTCCTCACTTGCTGCATTTGCTATATCAAGTCCAACCCCGGAACAACTTTATGATATTGCAGATCGAATTCTTAGCAACCACGCTACACCACTTCCTGATCAATTGCCACAAGGCTTTGAATCTCACCCTCCACCTGTCAGTGATGTTGCAAATTGAAACCTCCAAATTCTGACTCAAGATTTGCTTTATGTTCTTGAACTCACTCATGCAATCTCAGATGGTGACTTTGGTATGTTTAAAGATATGCTTGGACATCTTGCAATGATGTTTCGTGAAGCAGGGTCAATTAACTGTTGCACAGAGATTCTTCATTTATCTTCAATCTCAAAAGAGTATGGATGCCAAATTTCACATGAGTCAAATGCTTTCTCAGGACATAACATCACCATAGCATCCGAGTCCTTCTACAGAGATATCATGCGTGATAGCATGCTAGTTAATTTCACTTGGCTTGAGGGGCATTTTATACCCATTGACCTGAACATTGAACACCTGATTTGCTTTCTGAAGGTATAGGGTCACTGTCAACATCGTAATCTCATATCTTATTTCACCTAGCATTTTTTTGCTGCAAAGGGTGTATATGCAAGCTGGGATTGACTCAGTGACATCTCCACCACTGTCAACCTACTTCAACATGTATGCAAGCAGGTCGGATGTTCTCTTGGAATCACATACCATGGCATTACCCACATCACTCCCGATACAGTGAGTGAAAAAACCCTTGCAATGTTTTACTATTTTGGACTAGGTGCAATGTAGCACATGAAGGTGTGGGAATGGCGCTTATCCTTGGTAGGGTGGATGATAGCGGGTTCCCTCAGCTACAGTTCGGTCCCTGGATCATGTGATTTGGCACAGCCAATGCCAGGATATGTTAATTTTAAAATAACTATGTCATTGCAAGGGTTTATTCACTTTTATGCTTGCTAGTGAAATCTCTATTAAATGAGATGATGTTTGTGTTTGTTTGGTCCTATAAACAAAGATACACATATAAACAATATGTCTGAGCTTGAATAAGTTCACACGCTTCTTTGTTCACAACCATTACCATCATGAGATCCATCTCTTCTACTCAAAAGAATACCATCTTGACTATGCTTGATGCTG
>JBBPJJ010001081.1:0-11554 GCA_038088635.1 Veloboletus limbatus
ATGACGATAGAAGTTAGTGAACCCTAGAAAGGAGCAAACCCCTTTAAGGTTTGTCAGTTCCTTCCAGGCAGAGATCCCATCAAGTTTGACAGGATCCATGGCAAGTTGTCCTGGTTCGACAATCATTCCAAGGTATTCAACTTCTGTGACGTTGAACATGCATTTTTCCAATTTGAGATGAAGGTCCAATTCTTCCATTTGTTGAAAAATGCATTTGGTGCATTCCTCATGCAGTGTTGGAGTAGATGAGTAAATTGTCCATGTAAATGATGAGCCAACCTTCTGCGATCATATCATGAAAGGAGTCATTCATGAAGTGCTGAAAGATGGCAGGAGAGTTAGTCATTCCAAAGAACATGACCGTGGATTTGTGATGTCAATGGTCTCATCATGAACTTGCTGACTTGCTGTTGTGGGCTGTTAGGCTGTGTCCATGGCTGCATCGAGTTTCTCGTAAGCCATTTCGCCCTTACTACCCCTCATCTTGTCTTCATCTCCCAGTTCTTTGAGCAACTCTGTTCAACTTCTCTGTGGCTGCATCTTGGCCTGCGTTTGCATTTGCGACACATCCTACTGCCAGGTGAGTCTTGTTTCTCCATTGCTGACTCATGTGCGCTGTGCACTGCTTCCCACACCACTCCTTGACTCCATTGTAGCTGTAGTAGCATAGTACTGGTAGTCTTCTCGTAGCATTTCGTGAGGTATTGCCAATGTTCGTGTGCCATTTTGAGCTGAATCATTGAGATTAAAATGGAATCTGGAAGAGTTGAGGCAATGATGAATTGCAAGAATTTTTCAAGTCGAAGATCTCGTTCTGTGACTGTCCCATTGATATATTCAACCAGTCCAAAGTCCTCAAAAGGGTGCTTGACTTTCTCACACCATTCCAGGTAGTTCCTGCCATCCGACATGAGTTCTGGAGTGTCATCCATGCCAAATCAAGCAGCGAGAATTTTCCAAGTTGAGCTACTGAGCACTAACAGGGCTCATAACCTATTGAATGGTATGTACTCAGTGGTTGGTAAACCAGCTAAGGTGTAACTACCATACAAAGGTTCTAAGTATGCACAGGCTTACCTAAGCATGGCTATATCCATATATCATTTGTCTCCAACAGAGCCATTGTCATCTTTGTCATGTGAGATTCTGTCGCTTGTCCATCGTTGTCAGGGGTTCAAGTTGCATGCTTGTCTTCATATGAGAATGAATCTTTGATGCCATCCACTTGAGTTTCCAATTGTATGGCAGAGGTTTGGAATATGGCTGGCGCTTTGGAATAACAGCCAAGTTAGGCTGGATGATGTAGGATAGCTCAAATTTCAAGTCACTCTGAGCCACTGCTATGTATATTGGTGGCACAGGGTCATTGGTCATGGTCCAATTTGGCACAGTGCTGCAGGTCAGCAATGCTTGCCAAGCCCCCCAACCCCTTTGAAGCATATCTCATAATGTATATTTTCATATTCTGACTTATACATTATGTGATATACTGTATATTGCAGTTTCACCTGCATACCACAGTGAGAGCCACCAAAAGTTGATACATTTTGAGAAAGTGTACTGTATCAGAATATTTCACAACACCAATAGTATGTCAGACATTGTTCAATATCTCAGACTCATATTGTTAAACATGCTATCTTATAGCTGCTTTGCTCCTATTTCTATTCTTCTTATTTAGGTAGTTTAGATTATATAATCATATATACCTGTCATTATATAAGATTTGAACTCAACATCTGAGTTCTAATAACATCTTGTTCTTCAACAACCACCATTGTCTGCATCAAGCTTTATCAGCTCAACACCATCAACAATGTGAGTAGCCAAATCGCCTCCACATTCTGTGTTGTCAAACAGGTTATGAGCCCCGCTAAGTGCAAAGGGAGCACGAGCAATCGCTGCACCCAGAGCTGCTAAGCGACTCGCCTGGAGCCTTTGCTGCGTCATTCCACACGATGTGCAATGAGCTCAGTGATGAGGCCAACATGCCAGTGTTGTTTACAATGCGGCATGAAGATGATGGCTATGTGTTATACGCTGCAACCAGGGAGCGCCTATGGCGAACCCTTGTCATCATTCTATCTGGAACCTTTGATGTTTCATCATACTAATTGTCCTAATCCTAGATGTCTTCGTCTACTTCCTCCACATACAACATCCCAGTCTTCACTGGTGCTAACTACAGCACTTGGTGGCTGAGGATGGAGAGTGCCATCTTGGTGACCAGCGGCTCATGGGTCAAGGCCATCAATTATCCCAGCATTGCTAGTGGAGCTGACGCCGAAATGATCAGCTTCTACGTCAAGTAGACGGAAGCCAATAACAAGATTCTCGGAGCAATTTGATTCTCGCTCTCGCTGACCCTCCTCCAGAAATACATTGGAGAAACCCACACCTTCACCCTCCTTGAGACCATCAGAAACAAGTATGGGAAGCCCAGATCTACACCGACTTCAAAGCAGTGATGGATGGTATGATTCCCACTTCTGGGAATCTGGCAGCAGTGTTTGCCAAATTCCAAATACTCTTCACATGCCTCGAGACTAACAAGTACCCCATCCCCAACAACATCCAGGCTATGATCCTCCTATCCCATCCATAGACATGATTGTGCGACTTCTTGTGCAAAAGCATGATGGCGAGGGAACCTTCATTCCTCCAACCATCCAGGAGATTGTCACCTCCATAACACTAGCATGGGATTCGAAGAATCTGGCAGGAAAAGGTAAGGTGCCCGAGCAGGCACGAAAGATCTCTGCCATCAAATGGAAGCCCGGGAACACTTCTTTCCAGGGTCAGCAGTCCAAACCCCCCGCAGCACCACAGCAGCAGCAGCAGGAGGAAAGCACTGATGCTGAGAAGAAGAAGACCAAGCGCGAAAAGTGAAATGCATTGCAATTCGTTGAGCAGAGCTCTGAAGATGCTAGCGGCAATTACTTCACCTCAACCACCATTGTCCCCCTTGCTCCCGCTATCGCCAACCCTTGCGCAAGCACTCATAGAAGCACTCAGCAATACCAAGGTCAGGGTGGACCTCCTGCATTTTCATAGACAAAAGAGGCATTTGCATTCGCTCACCAGCTGAACATTCATCCATCCTGCAAGACCATTGGTCGATTGACACGGCACTCCCACTCCTCCAACGGCTCGACTTCTCATCGCCTCCACCTACATCATCTCCCGTCCTGTCCACTCCCACTGCTGTGACGCTGATTGTCACACTTCCTCTATTGGCACCCGTCATGCCCTCTGCCCCCTCTCTTCCTCTCTCCTTGGTGCAGCACAACTGCATATTCACCAAGGAAGACCTCGATGAGCCGGAATGTCCCTCCAAGTGCTCTAGGTGCTGGGTTAGCCATATTTGCAAAACCTGGGATGCAGACAACATCATCAACATCTATGGCTCAGAAGTCGATGACTTCATGGAAGCAAGGTTCGTCGCTAATCCGATGATCACTACTGCACACTCCTCACCCTCCACTTCTTATACAGCATCAAGTAGAGTAGAGGATGTATATAGTGTACCAAATGCAATGGACATTATGTGCACACACAGCTCTGATGCTAAGTGTGATCACTGTCAGTGCAAACTTTGCATCCTCAATTCGGGTGCTTCAATGCACTTTACTCCGGATCAGTCCGACTTTAATGATTACACATCGCTTGGAAAGAACAAAATTCCCATTTCGACCACCTCTAGTCACATATACGTCATAGGGACAGGCAACTGTAAATTACAGTGAAAAGATGCACAAAATAAACTGCACAACCTGACTCTATTCAATGTGGGACATATCCCCAACTCAGGAGTTCGATTGGTATCTATGGGCCAAATGCTAAATGCTGTCCCCAAGGTTAGAGGAAATGCAGAGAGCATTGACATGCTTTTTGGTGATGACACCATTCTTGCATCCTTCAAGCCAGGCCGCATGGGCCATAATATGTATACCCTTGAGAACATATCTGATCGCCATCATTCAATGGCGACTCCTGATTTTGAGACCATGCATAAGCATATGGGACATCCCTCCAAGGATGTATTGAAACATGCTGTGAAACATACGTGCATTTCCCTTCACTCAAGATACCAAAGGATGACAAAACCTGCAAAGGTTGTGCGGAGGGTAAAACCCCTGCTCACACTTTCCACCCAGATCTCAAAAGAGCCAAAGCACCCTTTGAGCTTATTCATTTGGACGTTAAGTCCTTCCCCATCACATCGTACCATAAGTATCGGTACATAATCACATTCTTCAATGACTATACATCATTTGGGTGGAGCACATTATTGTGCACCAAGGATAATGCCCTTCAGGCAACCAAGCGCTTTTCAGCGATGGTATCCACCCAATTTGACGATACTGTCAAAGGATGAATGTCTGATGCAGGGGAGAGTACAAGTCCAAAGCTTTTGACAAGCTGCTTGCCTCTCAGGGGATACACATCTTCCAGAGTGCCCCTCACATTCCCCAACAAAATGGTTATGCTGAGCGCTTTATGCGTACCATTATGGACAAGTCTGAGTCTATGCACCTTGATTGTTGCACACTGGATTCTTGGTGGGAATTCAGTTGGAGTCATGCTGTCCACATATACAACAGGACACCATTGTGCAGACATAACTGGCACACTCTGTTTGAGATTCTCAACAGGGAGGTTCCTGATATTGGCCATCTCCACATCTTTGATTGCGAAGCGTATGCCCATGTCCCTTCAGACATTCGCACCAACAAGCTGGCCCCTAAATTGGAACCAATGGTGTATCTAGGCATTGCACCTGGAAATGATTGGAATTATCTTCTGATGCGTCGTTCCCAAAACACCCTTTTCACTTTGGCACAAGCGCTCTTTAATGAGCAGCTGTTCCCCTTATGTGAGAAAAAGCCTACATGTCCACAGACACAAGGTGGTCCCGAGCAACAGGTCGAGATTCCACTCCCTGATTTGCCGACTGACTTTGATGACTTCCTCCCTTGTCTCGAACCTCGGAACCTCCAGAACCATTCCATGCGCCTCCGCCGCGAACTCCATTGCCTGCAGCACCACCTCCGCTGCCTCAGCATCCCCACAAAGGCAAGACCCCTGAACGCTGCCTGCAACCTGCTCCTCCTGCTGTTCCCCCTGCTTCCAGTGTGAGAAGCACATTCTGAAACGACCCAGGAACATATATGGAGATGATTGCCATCCTGTTGACCAGGGACGCGATGCAGAACGTACATGGCGCAATATTGGCCGCAGTGGTGTGCCTCCTCAACAAGAAGTTCCTGGGGATTTCCCCGTTGAGCCCTCCTACAACATTCCTGACCCGGAACATCATGATCTCTCCAAAGAGGAGATTGAGCACATCACCAGGGAAGGGGGAGCCACGCTCACTTCTTTTTTCTTGAGAAAAGTGATCCAGCTAGATTCTGCAGATCACTCTAAGCTGATACGCGAGTGGACATTCAAGGACATTCATACCTTACCGTCTGCGCAGCAAAAGGAATGGAAAGATGCTTGCTGTGAGCAACTTGAAGTTCTTAAAAAACGAGATGTTTTCAAACTGGTTGATTGTCCTAAAGATTGTAAAGTCATCAAAAACTGTTGGGTCTTTGATGTCAAACCCGATGGTAGAAAATGTGCATGCCTTGTTGCGAAAGGTTTCTCACAGATCGAAGGCTTAGACTTCGACCAAATCTTTTCACCCGTTGTGCAATATGAAACAGTGTGCTTAATGCTTGCACTTGCAGTGCTCAAAAACTGGCACATGGAAGCCATTGATGTTTGTGCTGCCTACTTATATGGCGCACTCAACGAAGAGATCTACATGGAACAACCTGAGGGATTTAAAATCTCTGGTGCTGAGACCAAAGTATTGCACCTCAAAAAGGCCCTTTACAGATTAAAGCAGGCTGGTCTCACCTGGTGGAAAGCCCTCAATGAATCCATGAAAGAACTCAGCTTTGAGCGGATTAAATCTGATCCTGGCATCTTTCTCTACAAAAAGAAAGGCTCCCTTACAGTCGTAGTCATTATTTATGTAGATGATGCCATTTTCTGCAGTCCCTCGAAAGCAATCATTAATGAGGTCAAAGCACACTTCATGTGCAAATGGGAATGTCACAATCTTGGCGAAGCCAAAGAGTTCTTGCACATGAACATCAAACGCTCCGGTCAAAAACTCTACATCAACCAGAAGGAATACCTTCACAAAATCATTGAGCATTTTGATCTGCAAAACGCCAAAGCAATGCTGACTCCCTTGCCTCAGGGGTATTACCCCATTAAAAACGATGTGCCCATTAACCCTGGACTTTGACAGAAGTTTCAAACCGTCATGAGTTCCTTGATCTACATCACGATCAGAACCAGACCTGATATTGCCTATGCCATCACAACCTGTTACGTGTGGGATTGGGTAAGCTCGCATGTAGCCCTGGTGGGTCGAGGATGAGGGAGGCCTAGGCCGATGCCGTTGATGGTGTACGCAAGGACAAAGGCTGCACACGTAGAGTGCCAGCCAAGGAGTCGTATACCGGGTCAATCTCGGAATCAGCGAAGGAAGCTAGGATTTCAAGGGTAGGTCTAGGACTAGGATACAAGGACTAGGTAGATCCAGGGGGAGTCCAGGGAGATCAAGAATAGGGAACATGGTACGTGCTACTAGGGTTTATATAGCGTAAGGTAAGGGGCATGGACCATGTCAAGAAAGGAGAAAGAGAACAGCACCAGTCAAGGGCTGTGTGGAATGAGGACAGTGCCAGTCATGGGCTGTGTGAAGGAAGGTTATAGAATACGAAGGAATTGGAGAGAAGGGACTAAAAGGGAAAGCACAGGAAGTAGGCTGTGCGAGAAGAGAAGCCAAGGCTATGCATGTGGGAGCATAGGGCTAAGGGTATTCCAATAGTGAGTCAGAGACAGGGGCGATGACTCATGTTGAGTAAGTCAATGGGAGCCAGGGAACAGCAAGGTCAGTGTATGAGGACTCGGGTTAGGCCAAGGGAATGCACGAGGAGGGAACGAGGCGTGCATGAGGCAGAGATCTAGAGATGGGGATCTGGGGATTGACCATGAGGTCCGTGGGAACAGGGAAGGACCATGGATATGGTCCGGATATGAGGACAAGGGAAGGACCAAGGGTAAGGTCCTGAACGGAGATGAGGACGACTTGAGTAAGCATGAGGGAAGCCTGTGGTGTGAGGCTATGAAAGGAAACTGCAGCAAGGCAATGCTAAAGGGGAGCCTCGAGGTGAGCATGTGATGAGCACGAGGCATGCTTATGGAATGAGTCAGAATGAGCATAGGAAGGTTGTACTCAGCGGGTACAACATGAGGAGCGCGAGGAGGATCCAAAGGAGTATGCCGAGGGTGATGTTGTAGACCGAAGTTAGGGGTTCCCATAAAAGGACTAAGAGAAGGGGAAATTGTAACAAGCTGTTCATCAAAGACAGCATGTGCAGATGAAAAGAGTATGCCATGATCCCTCAGAAAAAGATGATTGTGATCGCCATGAGAATAGACACCAAGATAAGTCATCATTTCAGACTTCAGGGCAAGTTTGCCAGAGCGGGTTTCAGTAGGAATATGGACATATGCACCACAACCAAAAACCTGAAGATATGATACAGTGGGTTTGCATTTGTGTAGTATCTCATAAGGTGTTTTCTAGTGCAAGCGTTCATTTGGTGTGCACATAAACACATGGGAAGCATGGAGAAGTGCAAATTCCCACCAAGAGGGGGTAGGCAAGCATTAAGGCGCATGGCTTGCACTATATCCATAAGTGTACGAATAATACGTTCTGCACGTCCATTCTGTTGGTGTACATATGGAGCAGGACAATGTATAGCGACACCATTATCCATCAAGAAATCCATGAAGGCTTTAGAAGTAAACTCTCCCCTTGAATCGGAATACCAGTGTTTAATGTTGGCATTATACTGTGTTCGTACCGCAGCAAAAAATTGCTTGGTCATCCGAAGAGTCTGATCTTTGCTTGCGATGCAAGAGATCCAGGAAGCAGAAGAGTAGTCATCATAGAATATGATAGCATATAGTTTCTTGCTGTACCCTAAAATCTCAAAAGATTTAAGATCACAATGGATCAGCTCAAAGGGAGCGGATGCCCACATCTCATGATGAGGAAAATGGCGATTGGGTTGCTTTCCCAACTGGAATCCTTGACATAAGTCAGGTTGCGATGGGATAGAAACATCCGGAAAATCCTGTAGATGCTTCTTTGCTGCGCGGATTACCTCTTTCAAGGGATTCCCCAGGCGCTGATGTAGTAGTTGGTAATCTACGATAACAAGAGAAAGTTCTTGTACATCGTGAAGCGGTGGAGCCGATAACCAGAACATTGTGTCACCTGGATGTTGATGAAAAATAAGGAAAATATCATTGGAACAGGTGTCATAGAAATGAATGGCATGATCATTGTGTCGTAAACAAATACACGCATTTCACAAAAGAGTTCCCATTGAAATAAGTTTCAAGGTACAGTCTGGCATGTAGACCACCGGCGTTAACCACACAAGTTTATTGTTTAACCATACAAGAACAGTTCCTACACCTAAAATGGGTGCAGACCCATTCGCGGTTTGTGTGCTTTGTGGGACCGAAAAGGTTTATATTGTACAAAGTCTTTTATGTCACTTGTGAAATGTGACAATGCCCCTGAGTCCAATAGCCAGACATGAGAAGGCGTATTATGGGAATGAGCCTTTTCCTTTCCCTTTTTAGTTGCAGAGAATTGTCATCAATCATCACACTGAGCAAAAGCATCCAAAAAAAAATCATGATTTGGATATGTAGTTACTTTATTAATGGTAACTACTGATGGAACAGCACAATGTATATTTTTATGTCTATGAAGTGAGAGTTCATCAGCCCATGTGTATGAAGGACAAAGGAAAGGAGGGACTAACCACTCTTCCATGGGATCATCAGATCCAAAAAGACCATACCCATAAGGGTCCTCATCCTTGATGATGTTGCCTTGTGGGTTGAACATCAGATCCTGAGGAACTCGAGGAATATAATCAAATGTACCCGGCTCAATGACTTCTCCGAGCAGGTCCGTTGAATAGTGAAAAAAGGCCTTGAGGTAGGTATCAGGTTCCCCAATCCCTAAGCTCACTGTCTCGGAATCGGGTGTACCAATCTCAGTTGTTTCGGCAAGAGGAAGTCGCGCCGTCTCTTTGAGACAATTAGCAAGAGGATGTGGAGTGTCAATCTCAGGCACGTTTTGTGCAAATGGACCATCCGTTCGGAAGGGTGAGGAGCAGCGAGTGTGTCCGCTCGGCCCTGGGCTCACATTCTGTCGTCATTTGGTGACGATTGGGTTGAGGCGCCTGACTGTCGCTTGCATCGCTGGGATGCCAAGCGAGTTGGCGAGTGTGACTGCGCGTTTTGTCTTGGAGAAGGCCGGGGGCCCGTAATGGGCTGCACCGGGTGTGTGCACGAGAGAGCGAGGCGTGGGAGAGGCACTGGTGTCGAGGCGCCAATTAACAGTGGGAAAAATTATGTTGGTGGGTGAGGCAAAGACGATGTCTGGTGACGGCGTGTAGGATGGTGACAGCGCTAGAGAATGAGAGTTGGCGGCATTGTCGAGTACTGTAAAGAATGAAAAACTTGAAGCGGCTGCGCTGTTTTCGGCCACTTGGTGGGCACGCCATTCGCGCCGATTCTTCGTCGCACCAGCAGACCGCTTACCTTCTTGGCGCTCCTTCCAAGATGGTTTGTTGTGGTTACCACCCGAGTTAGACGGTCCAGCAGTAGGCTGCTGTTGCTGTTGCTGAGTAAATGTTGGGTCTGCTTGCTTACGCTTGATGGGCCTGGTCTTGTGCGCCTGTTGCGCAGGAATATTGGTGTGAGGAGTGGGCTTACGCCTTGAAAGCTGTTGCTTCCAAGTGGCCACAATCATCCATTCGATGTGTTTGATGATTGGTACAGTCGAAGTTGTTGTGTCAGTGTGGACAGTTCCCATGTTCAACAATTGAGTAGCGAAAGCTGCGTAGGATGGGAGTTTGGCCAAGAGAATCATAGCTTGAATCCGCACCGAAATCGGATATTCAAGCTGTTCAAACAAAGCAAAATGCATATTTGCTTTTGAGAACATCTGAGCCAGATGATTGTTTTCAGGGAAAGAAAGAGACATGAGTCCCTTGAACTCCGCATAAGCAGAGGCAAGGGACGGTGTGTTGTAGGCGGCTTTAAGCGGGTCCCAGAGAGATGATGCCGTCGTATACTCCACAAAATGGGAGGTGATGTGTTAGTCAATCTTGAGCCGTATGGCCCCAAGCACTTTGTCATCATTCTCATTCCATTTGAGTGTTTTGGCATCGAGCACCTCTTGCTTGGCAGCAGAAAGGGTAACTGGGGTACGAACATTGTCGACCATAGTTGTGGGGTGTGAAGGGCGAGAACGGTTCATTTTCTGGTAGACTCCAGCAAAGCGGAGATAGGCGTCCATTTGCTGGGCCCATCTTTTGTAATTGGGACCAGTGAGGACAGGAAGGTCTTTGATTGAGGAAGACATTCTGCTGGGTGAAAAGTCGTTAGTGTAAGGTAGAAAGGAGTGGAGAGAACCTCATCTCAATGACGAAAATACAGAGCCAGCGTTAAGGTGAGACGGAGTCTCCCTAAGTCTGGTGTGGTCAGGGATATGTCAGCGAGCGTTCCCGTGGCACTGCTGACCTGTCTGTTACCAGACGAAAATGATATTGACCTCGAGAGAGAGCGTTTCTGCATCATCTCTGGTCATAGACCCAGGTAAGCTGCATTGCACATCTTGTTCAGATGGCAAGCGGGGCTCATAACCTGTTGCAATGGCAGTTCCCCTTTACAGGGGGATGGGAAGAGCAATACAGGTAATCTTACATACCTTGTAGTCGATGGTTGAAGTTCAGGTGTAAGAGTGATTCGAGATCAGCTAGCTATATTCATACTCCGAGATCAGCTAGCTATATTCATACTCCGAGATGACTTATATATACTACAAGTCCGAGTATGACTAAGCTTATTCCTAAGCTAAATAGGGGCACTACCATTTCTTTCAACAAGCCCTTCCTTCAGTAATAGCCGAATCTTCTATCCCCGCCATTGAAACTCGTTTCAAAACTCTTATTGCGGCACGAAACAAAGCCCTTGTGGCACATGAACTTGCCCAACAAGTCATGGCTTCACAAACCCAACGAACATTCACGCCCTTCATCAAAGGAGACAAAGTCTGGTTGGAAGCAAAGAACCTTAAGTGCCGCATTGACAACCTCAAATTCTCTCCTAAACGTGAAGGCCCCTTTACCATCATGGAAGTCTTACAGTGACTCCAAAAAGCGTTACAATAACTAACCCCAAACAGGGGCACGAAGCGCCCCGCAACCACCCGTGGGAATATCGCTTCGCTTTGGTGAGGCCAAACAAAGTACAAACCCTTGGCTACACATCAATCCCTGGGTCATGTGATTTGGCCTAGGGGTTGCAAAGATATGACTGTTTTAAAACAGGAACACCATTGTAACAGTTTTTGGACTTTTGTAATACTGGGGGTATTTGGTATAAATTAGTACTT
>JBBPJJ010001082.1:0-11544 GCA_038088635.1 Veloboletus limbatus
TCTGTGGGTGTGTGACGTACTGTGACCCTGTGTGCCTGTGACCCTGTGGTAATGTCACACTGTAAGTTGCTGTAATTATGCTGTAAGCATGTAGTAAGCTGTGCCAAAATGAGTGATTTGCTGATGCGGCACAGCACTAGTTCTGAAATTCAAGTACAAACAAGAAGGCCTCTCTTTCACCTCAGATCTCGTTGCAAATCCGTTAGACTATAGTATCACTGAGCTGACTGACTATGCTGCTCGTGAACTAATCACAACAGGAAGCTTTGACGAACTAAGTGATCTTATTAACAACAAATGTAATGATCTGTAGCTATCCTGATTATCTAGTGACAATGTAATTGGCTGGGAAATGCCGGCTCGTTTTCCACTGGCTTCGAACCCACTTCACAAAAACGAACCTAAACAAAGTGGCGCTTCGAGTTCACTTCAGTTCACTTCGTGGCAACACTACGCTGATGTGAAGCTACGTAGTGGCAATGCGCCAACCAACACAGTGGACTTGAACAATGCACTCATTTCCAATGTTTTTACTTGGGTGATTGCGAATATCGCACCCTTGGCACCACTTTTTCTCGGGAGGAAGTCTCTTAGAGACCTATTTCACTGTACATAGATAATGTATCTCTGAGAGGGTGCCCCCCCCACTGTATGTCCCATACACAACCCGATTCTGTCTCAGTGCTGTCTGCATGATGTCTGCATGCACCACCCATGAGCCTCTCCGTATGTGTTTTTTGGGACTCGACAAAGGTGTTGCATTGCATTGTTTGTCATCATCATCACTCACTATTTTGGCGACTGTCAAGCCTCTTTACTTTCTTGTCAGCCTGTTGTCGGATTCTCTGTTTGTCTTCTTATTTTTCGACGACAAGTACGTTTTCGGGTGCGTTTGTTTTTGAGGCTTCGTTGTGTAGAGACTCACTATTGCAGCGACGACTACAGCACGCCCCGACCACCATCCCTCCATGACGACAATACCACATGGTCACTTCCACGACGACGATGACGACGCGCCCATGCCACAGTGTTGTGACGTGCACGACAACGATGCCATCCCACACTTGGTCGACAATGACGACGACCCGCTCCCACCTCATGCGCTCATGCCACCAGCACGGTGCGACGTACGCAACAACAACGCCATCCTGGCCTTGGACGACGACGACGATGACGCGCCACCAGCGCTGTGACGTGCGCGACAACGACGCCATCCCGCCCTTGGACGACAACGAAGACGACGACCCGCTCCCACCTCACGACGTTGCCACCTCCACGACGACGACAACCCGCTCATGCCACGACAATGATGACTCCCCCCCACGGGCGATGACGACGTGCCCATGCCACCAGCGCTGTGACCTGCGCGACAACGACGCCATCCCGCCCTTGGACGACAACGACAACGACCACCCGCTCCCACCTCACGACGTTGCCACCTCCACAACGACGACAGCCCGCTCATGCCACCAGCACGGTGCGACGTGCGCGACAACGAGGCCATCCTGCCCTTGGACGATGACGACAATGATGACTCCCCCCCACGGACGATGACGACGTGCCCATGCCACCAGCGCTGTGACCTGCGCGACAACGATACCATCCTGCCCTTGGACGACGACAATGACGACGACCCGCTCCTACCTTACGACGTCGCCACCTCCACAACGACGACAGCCCGCTCATGCCACCAGCACGGTGCGACGTGCGCGACAACGAGGTCATCCCGCCCTTGGATGACGATGACAACAATGGCTCCCCCCACGGATGATGACGACGTGCCCATGCCACCAGCACGGTGTGACGTGCGCGATGTGGAGGATTGTAGCATTGCTGATTCCTTTACCAAACTCAACCTCAATGTAGTTATAACTATGTACTTCTAAGTACGAGCTCTTGAACATCACAACGAGTCAT
This sequence comes from Veloboletus limbatus, assembly GCA_038088635.1. Classification (NCBI taxonomy): domain Eukaryota; kingdom Fungi; phylum Basidiomycota; class Agaricomycetes; order Boletales; family Boletaceae; genus Veloboletus; species Veloboletus limbatus. The sequence goes on from JBBPJJ010001082.1 coordinate 1,918, forward strand.
CAACCTCCAAGTGGGGATGGCACAGCGTTGGGAACAAAGTTGATCCCAAAATTGAGGCGACCATAGTTGATCCAGAGCCAGAGCATCTGAAGGTGCTGTGTACAGGTCAGCTTGTCTCCAGTCTTTAGTTGAGACGACACACCCGGCGGAGATCTCCTCTCCTGCGCTGTACTGCGTGTGATCCAGTGCTGCAGGCCGTGGTACATTCGGGAACAACCATTCCCTAAGTGGCCACCTCTGGTTGAATTCAAGTATCATTTCACAAAAAAACTCGCGGCGCTCTTGTGTATCGTCAAAAAACCAACAATCTCTGGCGTGAAACCATTGGACAGCCCATGCTAATTGGCAGCCCCGAAAAGGGAACGGGTCTGCATTGCACATTATGCGGACAGTGTCACGAAAGTGGTCGGTCGGGACCTTAACAACATTGATTACACTCTGATACAGTGAAAATACTGACTTACATTTGGCTCGGGCATGCTCTCGGGGGGTAGGAGTGAGGGAGTGGGCTATAACACGACTTTGTATTGCACAAAAACCTCAATGAGGAGATATGTGCATCACTTATGGATGCAGCAGCACAGCATGCGAATCTCGCAGCGACTTGCGGTTGAGAAGTTGGAAGACGACCTCCGACGAAGCATACGTTGTCCTGCCAAAAAACCATGCATCAAGTATGATGGTCACAGGGGAAGAACAATACCTTTGGCATCGCATACCACATTCATGAGCACAAAGTATATCTGTGCAAACATGGCTTACAGGGCAGTCCGAGGGCAGCTCTCCAATGATGACTAAGACAGCGGTCATACATGCGTCGTTGGGTTGTGCCCTCACGCACTGTTTGCCCCAGCGTCATTTTGTGCCCCCTCGTCGCATCACGGTCATCATGTCGGGGTGATGGGTGCAGTTGCACCTGTCGTCGTCATGTGGCCACCTCGCGCTGTCTGCGTCACACGATGGCTGTCATGACCACCTCGTTGCATCATGGCCATGGTGGCCTGTTCATCATGGCGTGCGGCTCTGCAGATGAAAACACGAGGGCACGACTAGTTGTACCGACATACAGACTAGTTGATTGTGTATTAGACTACCATCAGAAAGGGTGGCTTGTACGAAATAAATGAATGGAGAGATTAATCGACGGAGTTACGGGGCTGAGGACTATGGTGCTGATGGAACAAGTCTGCCGAAGGGGGATGGAGGCTAGATGAACCATGCTGCACTCTAAAATTGTCCATATGATTCGGGTAAGGGGGCATGCTCTCGCTCATGCCTTGGTAACCTCCTGGACCCCCAGCATGAAACCCACCAAAAGTGCCATGGGGGTCACCACAATAGAACTCATCTTGATAGCTGCCACCATCAGCGTATGGCATCCCTGGGCGCATGTTGCCCATGTCGTGTTGAGCAGGAACCATCATTCCCATGCCACCTGCAGCCGGAGGATGGTGGAAATATTGCATCAATGGTCAAAACGCGCCATGAGGATAACGTCCGCTCTCTCGATTGCCCCGATCTGGCCATTCATTTTGCTGGTGGTGTACAACTTTTGTTGCAGAGAGTGGAGAGGAGTAGTCTCCAGACTACACAGTAGGTCACAATAGAATATTAGGAATATAAGGAATGTGGTGATTGTTACACTAAGGTAAAACTACCGTACGAAAACAGTAAGTACACCGGGATTATATAATCCCGGTGGCTGTATGACCGCACAACGCTTGCTAAGTAGCGCATACCAAATATGCAACAACACTCTCCCTCAAGCGAAGTGTGGTAGTACTCTAAGAAAAGAATAAAACCAAAAGGAATGAATACCTGTCTTCCAGCAACAGATGCTAAGGTATCCAAGTAGATATCTTGTCCGTATGATACAGTCCGATGCATCTGAGTGCGTCCGTGCTTGCAGCGTCCATGTGACGTCCATGTGACGTCCATATAAGGAAAGTCGCGACTCGCGTATTCGAGTGGTCTTGCTGCAATGCGCACGGTCGACTCATACACCGCTGTACTCGCGTCTTGCGGCCCAGGTAAGTCCCTGCTGACCTTCTATAGGTTATTCACAACGTATACGACATGTTTGAGACGTCCGATACGACCTCGATGCGGCCGTCTGACCCGGTAAGTCCGTCTTGCCAGAGGATACTGGCTAACTCTTGTAGGCTGTGTCTTGAGCCTACCACAGCGACGCGGCGGGTCCACGGCCTCGATAGGTCGCCTGGCATGCTTGGGAGGAGGTGGTGACGGCCCAGGTATGTTGACCGTCTCGTGTCTGTACCGTTCGCACTGACTGACTCTGTCCTTAGCCAGCAGTCTCGTTGCAACTCATCTTGAGTCGCGGCATGCGCTGCTCATTGCGCCGTCCTCACCACACGGTCTCCCGATGTCTCCAACGACCTCACCAACGCTCTGGAGCTGTCCATCGCCCTCGCCATCTCTCGACCCGACCAACTTGCCCCAAAGGGCACCTCACGCAGTCCTACCTCGACACGACGCGTGCATCTCGTCGACATCGTCCATCTCGCACCCTATCCCAGCGTATCCGACGCCGTCGATGACGCTCACGCGCTCACCATCGCCCTGGACGCCTCGCAGTTCGACTGGCTCGCCCCAGCAAGCTTCTCGCACGATACCACAATACAACACGCCCGTCACGTCGACGCAGTCTATCCCACGCCGTATCCACGCGCATCTGAAGCCGTCGACATCGTCTTGGTGCCCTTGTTGGCCCTCGACGTTCCTCGATTGGACCCGCTCGTGCAAATGAGCTCCTCGCCAGTAACCTTGATACGGCGTGTTCGTCTCGACGACGCGCTCGTCGTCCTCGCTATCTGGACATCCTGGATCACTGTGGTAACCGTCTGGTAGGTGGCTGTCGTCTGCTGACTCCACTAGCTTGAGCTTGTCACCCATGCCACCACTACCCGGTCCACCAACACGACGCGGCGCATTCGTCTCGATGGTGCGCCCTCTCGTCTCGACTTGTAGACGTCCTGGGACGTTCCTGGGACCCGCTAGGACCTGTGGTGTGCGGCTCGACTCTACCAGCTCAACTTGAGCTTCACCTGGTGAGTCCTTCTCGTCCACTTGCTCTGTCTGTGTGCAATCGAGTACTGACGCGTTCTCTAGCTTCTTCAGTATATTCCTGGCGTCCTCGACGTCCTTACACGCCGCCGCCGCCACTGTCTCATCGACCATCGCGAACCGCGCGTCTAGAGCTGACTCAGGTGAGTACCCCACTGTACCGAGCTCAGAGCCCTCGTGTTCGAGTTCTGACGCCTCCTGTAGCTTCATCAGATCGTCTACAGCGTCCTCGACACGCTGAGGTGCTCCCGACGTCGCTGTCTCGTCCCTGGTAATCCCAAGACCCGCACTCGCCAAATCAACACACTCCCCCTCGAGCGCAATGCTCGAGGGCTCATTCCTCCGACTCGCAGTGCTGTCAGGCAGGTCTGGTACGTCGTCTGTAACATCTGAGGTATGCTGATGATTTCTGTCAACAGCCATCGTCGATCGACAATGCGTGCTTGGCATGCACGATCTCTCGCCCTCGAGCGACATGGCTCGACACGATCCAGCCATCTCCTCCTCAAGACCAATGCCTGGGGGGCCTCCCAGGACCTCTCCGTCGACTGCAGCGGCTGCACATCCGTGCGCAATGCTCTCAACAACGGTCTTGCCACCTGGCTCGACCTCGACGTCCATGGGTCCACCTGGCGTCCGTGGCACGTCCTCTACCTCATCTGGGGGCTCCATGGGCATCCCAGGTTGACATCCTATGCGGTCGCCCTTGCCTGTCGACTCAATGTCCCCCCTCGACTCGGTCAATACCTGCGCCTCGGCCATCTCGACCCGATCGACCTGGCTCACGCCACATCCCATCCTCGCGCGCTCAACCTGAGTCGCGATGGGTGGTCTTCTGGGCTCGTCTGGATGCTCTGTGCCATCCCTGGACTCAACCGTTTCGACTGTCCTGACCCAACTCGGATCGACCTTACCACTCCCCATCCTCGTGCGCTCAACCTGAGCCGCATGGGGTGGCCGTCTGGACTCATCTGGATGGCCTGCGTCTCCAGTCACCTCGGCCGCTCCTGCAGCCAGAGCGCTCTTGCTCGACGTCCCAGGCACTTTCAGTGGGACCTCACCCACAGTACCTGCATCTGTTACGTGTGGACCGGGTAGGCTCGCACGTAGCCGCAAGATAACTAGGACGAGGACTAGGGGGGCGAGGACTAGGGCTTGAGGAAGGCTTCGTATAGAGAGGCCTTTACTGGGACTGAGGGACTAGGGACCGAAGTCGACGAACTGAGAGGCAAGTCTTGGGTAGAATTGCGGAGCTCAAAGTTAAGGAATACAGGTCGTGCTAGTACGGTTTATATATGTTGGAATAGGCTAGCACGGACCAAGACTATGAAAGGAAAAAGGAAATAAAAGGATAGATGGAAGAACATCGCAGAATGCGATGGAAGCGGAAAGAACTCTGTTGAAGAGTAACGAGTAATGAATAAGTATGACTCATGTAGTGAATCAGTTATAGAAGTCCGAAGAATCGGACGGAAGGAAAGTAAGCGTAATCTTGATGACGGATGAAAGGTGAAACCGTAGTTTACCGTGGAAGAAGTCATCAAGAAGAAAGAGGAACGAAATGAGACATACGAATTGTACAAGAAATAAAGAATCGTAACAGCATCAGCGTGCTCGTGCGTGACACACCCATTCCGCTCGATACCGCCGTCCACCTCGACCTGTGCACGTTCCTCTGCGCCGTCTGGGGACACCCTGGGTACCTCGAGTGGATCCGTTTCGCCACCAACCTTGTCCATTCCCTCTGTACCACTCTCGACTGCTCTCGACACTTCTGCCACCTCAACGATCTCGACCGCGACTTTTCCAGGCTCGCTACAGTCCCGCGCTCTGTGGCCAATATAGCCACACTTCTGACAAGTGCCGTTGAACGGCTTCCGCGCTCGCACAGCCGTGCGCGCAGACTTGTCAATCACCGTAGACCTTGTAGTAGCCACTGTAGTCCGTTCGTCGAATCGTTTGCCGGGATAGGCCCAGAATTCGTGTGCTGTCCTGAGCTGAATTAATGAGAGTAAAATAGAATCTGGTATACATGAGGAAATGATGGATTTTGAGAAAACCTCGAGCTGAGGATCTTGCTCAGTGACCGTCCCGCTAATATAATTGCGCAGTCCCGAGTCCTCGAAAACGCGCTCGACTTTCTCACGCCATTCCTGGTAATTCCTGCCATCCGACCTAAGTTCCGGGACTTCATCCAAGCTGGAAAAAGACATTGCAGGAAAATTCTAAATAACAGTGAGCCTACTGAGCACAAGCAGGGCTCATAACCTTTTGTTGCAGAGAGTGGAGAGGAGTAGTCTCCAGACTACACAGTAGGTCACAATAGAATATTAGGAATATAAGGAATGTGGTGGTTGTTACACTAAGGTAAATCTACCATACGAAAACAGTAAGTACACCGGGATTATATAATCCTGGTGGCTGTACAACCACACAACGCTTGCTAAGTAGCGCATACCAAACATGCAACAACAACAACGGGGTTCCGTGGACCAACGTATCTGTTCTCAGTTGGATGCATATCCTCACAGACAAGCACAGGCTTAGGGGGGAGCGGGCGAGGGGCAGGCGACAGCTGAGGATGGAGCACAGGCACAATAGATGTTGGTATTACAATTTTCCTCCTTTTTCGTTCCATATATTGCTTCTCTATTCTTCGTCCTTTGCCTTCTCGCATTAGGGGTATGTTTCTCTACTTTTATGATCACATTCTTCTTTTCTCATGTGGCGATCGCACTCATCTTTATATTCCTTCTTGAACTTTCTATCTCTACCACGATTTCTCTCGTAATCGTGTGGTTAGCTAATCTTCTCTTGGATTCTGTCACATTCTATGCTTACGCGTACTTCTTGATTAGCTAATCTTCCTTCTCCTTCTATCACGTTCTATGCTTACGCGTCTCTGTCTATTTAAATACTTCACCTTCTGTACTTTCTCCTCATTCTTGATCTGCGCTATACAGTGTATCATCTTGAGTCACTCCTAGTCCCTTCGTCATCGTCTAAGTCCTCCTTAGTCTTGCCTTCGTGTGGCAACCCCTCAGTCTTCGCTAGCATAAAGAGATCAAGGAAGTGTGCCCTCTCCGTGGTAGAGGCACTACTTTGCTAGCTCCTTCGTCCTTTGTCCTCAAGAGTACGCTCAGCATAACAGTTGGTGGACATCCATTCTCTATTGGGGTAGATGTCACACTAGGTGTCGCAGATGTGGTGGAGAGGGAAGACGAGGTTCCTGTAGTGGCAGGATCATCAGTAATGTGCTCCAGTGCCTGAGTGGGGGAGGGGGCAACAGCAGTGACCAAAGTAGGGCTATTGAGTGGTTCGTGTTTGACAACACAGAACGCGGAGGCGATTTGGGCTACTCACATTGTTGAGGTGTTGAGCTGCAAACGGTGTTGAGGCAGACGATGGTTGTTGTTTGAGAACAAGATGTTATTAGAACTCAGACATTGAGTTCGAATCTTATATAGTGACATGTGATGTATGATTATATAAGCTACTCTAAGTAAAGAAATAGAATAGAAATAGGAGCGAAGGCAGCTGAGTAACAGCGCGTTCAACACTCCCCCTCGCTCGAAGCATGGTGTGCTGATGAGCAGAAATGGCAACTATGGAGGGGTTAAGACGATCCCGAGAGATGTGCGGAATTCCTCGAATTTGATATACCCCAGGTTTTTGGTGAACATGTCAGTAGGATCATTGACACCATCTATGAAGAATAACTCAATGTGGCCATCCTGAATCCAGTCACGGATCACATGCCAACGAATGTCAATGGGCTTACTGCATGGTTTAGTGATCGGGTTAGATGCCATGAAGATGGATCCTTGGTTATCACTGCAAATTGGTATTGCGTTCATTTTGTACCCAAGTGCTCGTAGAAGTTGTTGAACCCGGAATGTGTGTCTACCACAGTCCGAGAGGGACATGTACTCAGCTTCAGTAGAAGAATGCGCCACAGTAGGCTGCAAGCGAGATTGCCAGCTGAAAGTACATCCGGTGAGGTTTAAGAACCAGCCGGTTTGGGACTTGCATGTGTTAGGGTCGGACGCCCAATCCGCATCGGTAAATGTGATGATGCCTTCATCTTTGTTGCCATTGAAACATAAGGCAGCTTTAGGCGTTCCTAGGAGGTAGCAGCAAATATATAGCGCTTTTGATAAATATTCCTCCGTTGGGTTCGCCGAATGGCACACCATAGTTGTGACGGCATAGGCAATATCGGGTCTGGTTCTGATCATAATGTAGATCAAGGAACCGATGACGGTTTGGAACTTCTGACGGAGTCCAGGGTTAACAGGCGCGTCGTTTTTGATGGGATAATACCCCTGAGGTAGAGGAGTCTGCGTGGCTTTGGAGTTTTGCAAATCAAAACGCATGATAATCTTTTGAAGGTATTCCTTCTGGTCGATATAGAGTTTACGACCGGAGCGTTTGATGTTCATGTGCAAGAACTCTTTGGCTTCGCCAAGATCGCGACATTCCCATTTGCGCATGAGATGCGCTTTGACCTCATCAATGATTGCCCTCAAGGGACCACAGAAAATGGCATCATCTACGTAAATAATGGCTACAACTGTAAGGGAGCCTTTCTTTTTGTAGAGAAAGATGCCGGGATCTGATTTAATCTGCTCAAAGCCGAGCTCTTTCATGGACTCATTGAGGGCTGTCCACCAGGCGAGACCAGCCTGCTTTAATCCGTAAAGGGCCTTTTTGAGGCGCAGTACATTAGTCTCAGCACCAGGGATTTTGAATCCCTCTGGTTGTTCCATGTAGATCTCTTCGTCGAGTGCGCCATATAAATAGGCGGGGCGAACATCGACGGCTTCCATGTGCCAGTTTTCAAGCGCTGCGAGTGCAAGCATTAAGCGCACTGTTTCATATCGCACGACAGGAGAAAGATTTGGTCGAAGTCTAAGCCTTCGACCTGTGAGAAGCCTTTCACGACTAGGCACGCACGCTTTCTACCATCAGGTTTGACATCAAATACCCAACGATTTTTGATGACTTTACGATCTTTAGGACGATCAACCAGTTCGAAAACATCTCGTTTCTTAAGAACGTCGAGTTGCTCATGACAAGCATCTTTCCATTCCTTTTGCTGTGCAGACAGTAGGGTGTAAATGTCCTTAAATGTCCACTCGTGGATCGGCTTAGAATGATCTGCAGTATCGAGTCGGATCGCTTTCCCCAAGAGAAAAGAAGTGAGCATGGCTCCCCCTTCCCTGGTGATGTGCTCAATCTCCTCTTTGGAGAGATCACGATGTTCCAGGTCAGGAATGTCGTGGGAGGGCTCAATGGGGAAATCCCCAGGAACTTCTTGTCAAGGAGGCGCACCACTGCAACCAATATCGTGCCAGGTACGGTCTGCATTGCATTCCTGATCAACAGGATGACGGTCATCTCCATATATGTTCCCTGGGCATTTGGAGACACGCTTCTTATGCTCAGAGTGGCGAGGAGCAGGGGGAACAGCAGGAGGAGCAGCTTGTGGGTGGCGTTCAGGGGCCTTGCCTTTGTGGGGATGCTGAGGCAGTGGTGGTGGTGCAACAGGCGATGGAGTGTGAGGTGGAGGTGCATGGAATGGTTCTGGAGGTTCCGGAGTATGTTCTGGTTCCGGGTGATGAGGTTCCGAATGAGGGAGGAAGTCATCAATGTCAGTCGGCATATCAGGGAGCGGAATCTCAACCTGTTTCTCTGGACCGGCCTGTGTCCGTGGACGTGTAGGCTTTTTCTCACATAAAGGGAACAGCTGCTCATTAAAGAGCGCTTGTGCTGAAGTAAAAATAACGTTTTGGGAACAATGTATCAGAAGATAATTCCAATCGTTTCCAGGTGCAACACCTAGATACACCATTGGTTCTGATTTAAGGGCCAGCTTATTGGTGCAAATGTCCGAAGGGACATGGACGTACGCTTCGCAACCAAAGACGTGGAGATGACCAATATCAGGAGCCTCCCCGTTGAGAATCTCAAATGGAGTGCGCCAGTTATGTCTGCGCAATGGTGTCCTATTGTATATGTGGACGGCATGACTCCAACTGAATTCCCACCAAGAATCCGGTGCACAACAATCAAAGTGCATAGACTCGGACTTGTCCATAATGGTGCACATAAAGCGCTCAGCACAACCATTTTGTTGGGGAATGTGAGGGGCACTCTGGAAGATGCGTATCCCCTGAGAGGCATTCAGCTCATCAAAAGCTTTGGACTTGTACTCTCCCCCTGCATCAGACATCCATCCTTGGACTTTAGTGTCAAATTGGGTGGACACCATCGCTAAGAAGCGCTTGGTTGCCTGAAGGGCATTGTCCTTGGTGCACAAGAGTGCGCTCCATCCATATGACGTGTAGTCATCAAAGAAAGTGATAATGTACCAGTATTTGTGGTACGATGTGATGGGGAAGGACTTAACGTCTGAATGGATAAGCTCGAAGGGCGCTTTGGCTCTCCTGAGATCCGGGTGGAAGGTGCGAGCAGGGGTTTTACCCTCCGCAAAACCTTTGCAGGTTTTGTCTTCCTTCAGTATCTCGACGGAAGGAAAAT